>WSXT02054052.1:0-12865 GCA_011762715.2 Neuroterus valhalla
TCATTTTCTTTTATATTTTTGGATTTTGAAAATGCCATAACTCTGACAATTTTGCTTTTATCAAAAAAAGTCGTAGGGATAAACTGTTTCATTTTTTACCTTCTACAAGAAACCGTACTAAGAATTTTTGAATTTTGGAAAGAAAAATCCGCAAAATTTTCCAAAATGCTCCCCCTCTTCCATTTTTGACCCGAAACAGCTAGTTAGAGAACTCGACTTGTATTTTTGGTCCCTCAAAATGGGTGCCAAAGCAAGATCGATTATAATCATTCTTTCGAAAGTTATCGAGTTCACAGATTAGTTTTCATTATTTTTTGTGCGATCAAAGATGGAATTTTCGATTTTTTGAGAAAATTCAAAAATTTGTATTCACGATACTGTAGAGCTCCCAAGAAACATTTTTTCTCTCTGACTTTCTTTTTAATCTTGCATTATTTCGCTTGAAATTCTCATTTTTGTTTATGTCTTTGAATTTTTAAAATGCCACAACTCTGACAATTTTGTTTTTATCAATAAAAATCATGAGGATGAATTATTTCACTTTCAACATACTACAAGAAACTGCACTTACAATTTTGGAGTCTTGGAAAAAAAGTCCAACAAAATTTTCAAAATGCTCCTCCTCTTTCATTTTTGATCCGAAAGAGCTAGTTAACGAACTCGACTTGTCTTTTTGGTCCCTAAAAATGGGTGCGAAAGTACGATCGAATATGATCATTCTCTCGAAAGTTATCGAGTTCACAGATTATTTTCCATTATTTTCTGTGCGACAACGACAACGACGACAGACAGACAGACAGACACCAGGGTGGAAAATACTTTTTCGGAATCAGGAGGTCTCAAAACGTGGAGATTCCATAAATCCCGTGCGACAAATGCCTACCTGACCCAATGACAAGCGCGCGGGCGCTCACGAAAAAAACCGATTGTGACGAATGGTGCAAACATGTGCAGCTAAATTTTTAAAATTCTTAATCAATTGGCCTTCAGTCAGATAATCCAATTTGAATCTTGAGTGAACGGCGATAAACTACAACTATATGTATGGGTTTTTGCAACAATGGAGATTTTTTAAATGTGTTACTAAAAAATATCCTGATAGCCCACATAACGATCAAGACGCATTAAAAACTCATTACACATACCTTCAACAGCCGTCCCTATAATAAAACCAGAAATTCAGCTTTTTTACGTAACGTAATACCACTTAAAACTGAGCGCGAACTTTGACGTTGCGGAGCACGCTCCATGCAAACATCTGAATAGCTGACTTTGCAGCGCTCCCCGCAGTCGTGTAGGTAACTAAGCGCGCTTTCCTTTTGCCATTTGATTTATAAATATGTCAATACTGAATTAGTGTACTCGAAAGCGAGAAAAAAAAAGTTCAATTTTCGATTTATGGCCAACTTTCTGGGTCCTCCAGACCACTGTGCGTCTTGAAATTTGACTTTCGACGCCCACATGGCGCTCCGAAAGTGAACAACTTCGGGACAATTCACTCTCTTTCCGCTACGCCAACACTTTTCCTCCTAGGAAAGAAAACGAAATTGAATTCTTCTTTCGTTAGATCGTACAATGAGCGACGACTTCCAGTTAGGCATCCCGAACTATTGCGCATGCGTTCAGCAGGACTGCTATCAAAATTCACCGGTAACTTTTCATAAATTATCTTGATAACCTTAAATGTCCGAGATTACCATAAATTACCTGAAATTTCTATAATTACCATGAATTCAATAAATTACTGAAAATTCCACAACTTACCTGAAATTTCAAAAATTACCATAAATGTCATAAATGATCCGAAATTCCACAAATTACCTGAAATTTTGTAAAGGATCGCAAATTTCATAAACTATCATAAATTTCATAAATCATAAATTACTACAAATTTCATAAAGTATTATACATGTCAAAAATTTCTACATATTTAGGAAATTTCAATAATTACTATAAATATAATGAATTTCCACATACTTCCTTAAATTTTATATATTACCAAAAATTGTATATATTTCCATTAATTTACATTTACACAGCCCGGTTGCTGTGAGAAATACAGTGCGTGACAAGGGGAAAGGCTAATACAATACAATACCGTAAATTACTGAAAATTTTCGGAAATTCTTGGAAATTTTTAAATGCGATTGTAGGTTCTCCATCTTAAGTTACCAAACATCAACTGTAACATTATTGAAAATTACCGAAATTTTTCATAAATTTATGGAAATTTATGGAAATTTATGGAAATTTTTTATTGAATTATGAATAATTCATGGTAAGTAAACAAATTTTCCTGTGAAATTACCATAAATGACCGAAAATTTCCATAAATTTCCGGAAATTTATTGAAATTGAGATTCTTATAAATTACCATCATTTAAAAATTTTTTTTGGGAATTTATGGAAATTGTCAAAGTTGAATTTTGAGTAATTTATGGTAAGTTACCAGATTTCCCCGTAAAATTACCATAAATGACCAAGAATTTACATCAATTTCCGGAAATTCATAGAAATTTTTAAATTTAATTCTGGGTACCATAAATTAACTGTAAGATGAATGTGACGCACTCCGAAGAAAGGGACCTAAGAGCAAAAAAATGGATTCCAGGATTATGGTCGTTTTATATTAATTAAGGGTTACTCTTTAATGATTCCTGAACAGAACATTTTTTTTGTCGAGTATTTTTGAGCTATTGCAAGTTCAAAACAGCCGTTCCAGCCCTAAAATCAGCCTTTTAGCTCTTAGGTCCCTTTTTTTCGGAGCGCGTCCCAAATAAATTACCGAAAATTTCCATAAATTCTCGGAAATCAATGGAAAATTTTTCAAATATATTTTTGGATAATTCATGTTAAGTAACCATATTTCACTGTAAAATTACCATAAATGACCAAAAATTCAATAAATTTCCGCAGATTCATAGAAATTTTTTAGGTGAATTCTGGGAATCCATCATCAATTGAATTGATCTTAAGTTACCACAAATTACCTGTTCCGATAAAACCTACTATTTTCTCGAATTGGAGTCGTACAAAATTGGTTCTTTTGGTTGAAAAGTAGTAATTCAAATCAGAAAGTTAACTCTACCATTATTAACGTATTTTGTTGAAATTTCTTCTTCTAATTGAAAATTAGTGTCCTAAGTAGACAATTCATACTTTTCATCAAAACTTTAGCTATTCAATTAAAAATTCTAGTGTTTTGTTGGAACTCTGATTAATTTGTTGAAAATTCAACGATTTTTCGAAGACTTTTTTGTTGTTGTTGAAAATTGAACTGTTCTTCAGAAAAATCGTCCTTCCTGATTGATAATTTGTCTTCCATGGTCAACTGTTTTTCGAAAAGCTTGTTTTCGTGGCTTGACATTTCAAATATTTTATAATCAACTCTAATCAACTGAAGATCGCAGTATTTTTGTATTACCTTGGATGATAAATTAATGATTTCGGGCATTTTCAAAATTTGGTGTAAAGGAAAAATAATTATAAAGTAAAATCAGTAGAATAATTACCTAATTGGATACTATTTAAATATCGGATCTTTTGGAACCCGTTGACTTTCAATTTTAACTGAAGTAATCAATTGCACAAATGGAAATTATTAAGCATATTTTTGGTTGGACTAGATACTTGGATTTATTTGAATAATTCTGGGTATACTTTCGATTGAGTGACTCTCGTTTTATTCCAATAAATGACAACAAATTGTTCCAGGATTTGATATTTTCAAACATAATTTATTTCCTGTCGTAACAATTGTAAGAGCTCAAATTTAAAATAATTAATTTAAAAGTTATCTAGTTGAGAACTTCGCAATCCCGAATGTTCCAATTTGAATATTCAATTATGAACATTTGAAATTTATAAAAAAACTTCAGCTTCAAATTTGGACCACGTCGAAGGATCTAATTTCTGAAACCAAAAATTCAGGCCTTGGACTACTTTCACAGGAGCAGTGCATTTTTCAAATTCCAAATCATATGTTTATCACAGGACCATAGCATATAATTATTTGTAAGTTCCATAAGTTTCCAACACATAGCGGTGCAAGCTAAATTATTGAAGGACACTTCAACATTTTACATTATCTAGGTTGGTCAAGCAACCGATAGATGGAGTCACGTCTCGGTTTCTTGATAGTATTATCTATCTTACGTCACATGTGTTTTCTACATTCCCATACGTATATCCTTTTTGTATTTTATTGTAATTGCGTAGAGTAGCGTTGATACAAGAAATGATAATTATAATAATAATAATAATAATATCAGTTTCTCTGTATTTAATAGTTAGGTATGATATTCATTCAACGCATCATAATTGAGCCACAACAATGCGTGGCAGGGTCTGCAAGTAAATTATAATTTCTTATTTTTAGAACTGAAGAAGCGAAGGGTCTAACCCAAAACTTAGCAAGAGTCTTAACAAGTGAAAAAGTTGCCTACTATTGTAAAATTGTGAAAATTTCCAAAAGTTTCAACAGACGCTTCGGTGCAAAATCATCTAGTTCCCCATTTTCCAACTAGTTTTTGATGAAAGTATTTTATTGCATGATATTTTTATTACGAAATCGCACAATTCATTACATTTAAATTTAGACTTTTGTTTGATCTTTCACGCTTCAATTTGAACATTTCGGGAGAAGTGAATACCAAATGGACCATCTTGGACCAAATCCAAGAGAAAATATGTTTTGCTCATGTTCAAGTTTACCTCTTTTGAACAGAATGACATAATTCTAATTTCTGAATTCACATTACTTCTCACAAACAAAAACTGTGCTTAACACAAATTTGAGAAAACTTTTTGGCCCCATTGGTAAAAAAGATGGTCAAGAATTGCGACTTTGATAGCTATGCTTACAGGAGGCAACTGTTTTACACTATTATTTCAAGTTTTAAAAGAATCTGAATTTTCGACTAATTCCATTGTAAAAGTGTAAAAGCTATGAAATATCTAATTTAACGAAGATTTAGAAAAATGTCTTGCATACTTCTTGTAACAGACATTCATCTCCTACCAGTTGGAAGATTAAAAGAATAGAAGCGGAAATAAGAGAATATCATTCGTATAGATGTCAATAACGAGGCAACTTCTTAATAAGAAAACGATAGCTGTCAAATTCAGTCTGAGGTAAAGTTTCGTAAAACAGTAAAACAAGAAGTTAATCGAGTTGAAAATGGGTAGCAGTGGACCAGCGATTTGCGACTGCGTTTATAGCAGAGAAGCCTTATCAATATTGCGACACGCGTGTCATCTGAGCAGATTCATGCAGGTGCGCCACGGTGCTCAAGAAGCAGAGCAAAATAAAAATGTCATGTCACCTTAAAATTTCTATTGCTTATTGTTTTTTGTTGTATTGCGAATGTTCTAAGGTGATTTTTAAAATCATTCCACGTAATAGTATTGCTGTCACTATGGAGAGACAGAGCCCCACCCCTCTCCGCATTCCTCTCGGCCTTGAACGAAGGTGCGGTTCAAGCCCGCACTTTGAAGCCCTTTTCTTTAGGTTTTTGAGTTTTACTAATGTCTCCTTTGTTTTATCATACAATTGCAACGTGATAATTTTACGAAAGTATAAATGAAATTAAATTGTTTTGAGCCCTCATCGAAACACAAAACTGTAGGACTTGAAGTTTTATTTTCTCAACCATACATTTCAGATAAGCATAACTGATTATTTTTTAATAATCTATAATAATTACATTCAGTGAAATGACTAAAAACAATCCTTTCTTCTTTAGAGCATTCCTGACAACATCTGGTAAGATTTTCAAGATTTTATAGACGCAAACACTGTAACAATGAGGGTGTACATGTTGCAAAATGTTAACTTGCTTTTTCCTTTGTGAAAAAAATTAACGAATCCTTCCATTTGTACATTTTCTAGAAACTCGTTCATTTTTAGAAATTGATTTCATGACCTGGCTATTGCTCAATTTTCTTGAGATTATTATAAAACTAATATTTTTAATATTAACATTATTTCTATAAGCTCAGTTGGTAGAGCATGAGACTCTTAATTTCAGAGTCGTAGGTTCGTGCCCCACGTTGGGCGCCACCGTCATACATATTCCATATTAGTTCGCATCTTCATTTAAATTTGCATGAAAATATATAGGATTTAATGACGAATGGCAATACCCAAACTATTTTGTATGTTTATCGATTCAATAGATGATTCATGTTGTTTTAACTGCCTACTAATAAATTGTCGTTGCATCTGAAGGAAAATCGCCAGACTTGGCAGCACTGAATATCACTGAAAGCTTTGGTCGGGACGATTGATTCCGAAATACGTGACTGGTCCAATGCGAGAAACGAGCCTGGCTTGCAGTGAGGCTGGATCAGTTGGATAAAGTTGCTTCCGAAAGCGAGTAAAGGCCAACAAGATTACACAAAGTACTTTAGGCTACAAGGTAACCGAATCTTCCACTAGAAAAACAGAGTAAATAGTGAGGAACGAAAGTTTTCAGAGAATTAGGACAAGATCAACAAGGGCGCAAATGAGACATTCTAGACGAGGAAAAAATGTAGATGGAGCAGTGACTGTAATTATGTTTGCTTATTTTGAGAGAAAGAACAATTTTCTCTTGCCTGGAGCACTTCGAAAGGAGCGGGATGTAAATTGAGTTCATTACTCCTTGAAATCCAAGACTGATTTCGCATCTGGGCTTCAATTGTACGATGATTCAATCTGAAATATTGATGAAGTCAGGGCTTCTGATACAGAGAAACACGAGACGGTACAATTTGTATGCCAACAGCGACATCACGATCTTGTATGCAGCTATAATTATTGTACTCTTTTTTTTACAATAGACTATCTTTTATTTTTTTATTTTCAGATCCGTTGGCTCAAACTTTGAAAAATACGGTAAAACTGAGGCATTCATTTTCAATTATGTAAATTGGTTTAATGAATTTCTACTGGGTATACAAACATATCCAACATTTTTCATGTCCATTTCACAATTATCAACTTTGAGATTATAAAGAAGGTGGGATTTTCAGGAATCTATGAATTTTGAAACAAGAGAGATGATATGCCAAATATTACTATTGAGTGTAATTTTTATCATTGTAAGGAAAATGTAACGCTCGAGAAATACAGAGATGAGGTACAACGCACCAATCACGATCATGGAATTTTTTTATTAGGCCGTACGCCCTGCATGACAGGTACGGTGCACCAGCCACAACCATACGATGTTCTGATTGGTTTATGCGCGCTTGAATATCGAGGGGTAGGAAGACGCTCGAGAAGGGAGTCCCTCGCCATACTACTGATACGTAGAGAGGGGGAAAAACTGTGAGCGCGGCTTCCACCACTACGCTTCACGGGGCAGGAGAATCTGCTCGCTCGAGGATAAAAGAGCGGGTTTCGGTCAACAGAAGTCAGAGTCAGTCAGCCTTTCGACTTGTTCGAGTGTGCTTCAACGATATACACCTCCTCAGTCACTCAAAGTTCATTCCTAGGAAGAATTTTCTGAATACGTACATCGTGTTTCCAAATTTTCTTGTGCCTTTTTGACTTTCACGGTCTCTTTCTCTGATATTATCTATAATCGGCGGTTCTACCCGTGTAGTTCCATCAATTAGTGCTTAGGAACCGCTGATCATAGTAGTATAAAATTTTCGGTACCTCTCGCAAATTATTATGTTGGGTCGTCTCAACCGACAGTGTCCGGAGATTAATTTGTAGATTTGACTGAACTTATAAGAGGAGGGCGTAGTCGAAGTCCTGGGTCGCCCCTCTGTGGGTTGTTAGCAGAAACTGACGATCGAGTGTGTCAACAATCTTCATAATCAACCGTCAACAACTGTTTATCAATTGCCACCAGGAGGTGACACCTGCAGTTTTCGATTTTCATAAATATACTTCTCCTAAGTGTATTCACCAGGGAAAGTATCAGTTGCAAAAAAAAAATTATATGTACCTAAAAATACTACTGGTTATGCGAAAATTCTTTCAAGTATGATGGAAAAAAATACTGAGCATGGGGAACGACAGATACGCAAAGCGATGTTTTTTAAGATGGAAGCTCTGACTGAAAACCTCTTCTGTTATAAGCAAGTACAATTGATACTTGCAAGTTCGAAGTTTATTCGATACTCTTGGGGAAGAGCAGTTCGTGAATCCAAGTCTTTAGTATCTCTTTGGAATAATGAAGTTGCGCCTTTTCTACCCTTAAAAAAAACATATTTACACTCGGAAGATTTACGTGGACTTGGAAGCTTACAGTCAAATCAAATATTATTATCCCTATCACTCTGTGAAGGTACGTTAAAGTACCTATCTACTGCCAAAAGTCCCGATTGATAGATATTGATAGATATAAGGCATCCTGCTGCAACATCTTTGTACACGGAGAAAAATGAAGTGTTAAACATTGAGTGTCAAAATATTGACGGTCAGTTTGACCTTCCAGAGTGTATCATGTACGATCCATAATTTTTCCTTCTTAGTCAGAAAGACTCTTTTTTTACGTTCAGCTGAACCATCTGTGGAAAATCAGACTCACTTTTAGGGATGATCGAATCCACACTCTAGGTTTTTAACTAATTTTTGACCATTCCAGAGGGTAAAGCCCACTATCTAGAATAACGGGATTGACACTCTGGGATCGTCAAGTTAACCATCTTCAATTTGTATGTTGCGCACGCATGTTGAAGGAAGCGCCATTCTTCACAAAGGACGCGCTAGAGGTTAAAACTTTGTCGAGTTGGGTTTCCAAAGTTATTTCATTTAAAATTGTAAATTGACATGTGATTTGCAGAGTGTTGTGTAAATTGGAGTTTTGCTGCTGTGATTTGCATCTGAAATATTGGTGAGTATTTATTTCACTTAATGTATAAGTCTCGAGACCTCATGAAATTGGAAGTTTTGAGGTTAGGGTCTGAATAATATGAATATCTCATGATTTCTTATGCAATCACAATATTATAATATTGTTATTGTATTAGAACTCATGAGAAAATATATTAGAAATTACTTGAAAAAAAATTTCATCTTTTAACCTTCAACTTTATTTTGCAGGGAATATCCACAATAATGGCATTAGTATCATCTGATTACCTGGAGCTCATGAAGAGCTGGCAGCAATATAGTTGTTTTGCCCATCAGAGATAATAATTTTGAGTATCTAAACATAATAGATTCAACACTCCTGGGATGGTCAGGTTCACACTCCAGGATCGTCAACTTTACACTCTAGGATAGTGAAGCTTACTTTCAAATTTTGACACTCCAAGGATGGTACGCTACACCACCAAGCGTGCTATCCCATAGTTGAACCTGAAGTATGGTCAATCTTACACTCTAGATTGTCAGGTTGACTATCCATTTTTCTACGTGTACAGACGTATGTCTTAAAACAAAGAAGCTGTCACTTATACAGATCGAGGGAAAAAACAAAAAAATTAGTTAAGTTTTCAAATCAAAGCCCTTTTCGGGCACTCCAAAACTCACATTCAATAGAATAGAAGAATTATATTAATATCCAGAAGTTGCAATTATGAAAAAATTCATGCAAACCGACGGTGAGAGCGCAATATTTTTCTTGACGTTTTTGGTACAGTGGGATAAATCTCGCAAATCGCTTTCGCAACACAGCGGTATTTAGGAGAGGCATAAACAGCGAGTTGCATGTAACATTCATTACTTTAATGTGTCATTTAAAAAGCGGGGTTTGACTCATCATCACTTGTGCTTTTCCAACAAATTAAACTTTGCAAAGTGTCTACACTTTATGCAAATGTAGTAAACCTCTATTATCTCGTTTTTGCAAAGGTGCGTACAGAAGCAACGAGACGATACAGAATTTTATAACAGGATATAATTTATGCCAAGGATATTGTATAGTTATACTTGTTAGAATTATTCTGAAGGATTAATAGGGTGGCATAGACTTATCGGAGACCCGCCACTCAATTATCTTTGATCACGATGTTTCTTTCACCTTTCCTTTTCAGCGAGAATAGATTGGAAATCCACAATTCTGAATAGGCCTTTTAATTTTCAAAACTGCATACTGTAACAGAACGTAAGATACAGATGCTGAGTAAAGCGTCAAAATTCGTAATTTTAATCAAAATTAATAATCATTATAATCAAAGACTTTTAGTAAACTTTTTACATGAAAATAATTCCTATTTGATACAATTTTTATTTGTTTTTTTCTGACGGTTCTTTATGAGCAAGATCTATTTTTCACTGAATGGTTAAATTTATGAACAAAGAAGAATAAACTTGGACCACAAAAAAAGTATAATTTCTAAGAAATCCGTCCAGCTTTCAAAGAATTAGTTGTCGTTTTAGCTTCAAACGATCAATTCTCAACGAAACAAGAAATAGTTTTATTTTCACCGGAAATAGGACGGATTTTGGACTAAGTAGTTGAATTTTCCAAGAAAGTAATATGAAATTGTCAACAAAGTAGTTCAAATTTCAACCAAGTACTAGAATTAGAAATACAGAATTGAGTAGTTGATTTTTCGAATGAAAACGATCATTTTATAGACGAGAACAGATTATTTATATAATTTTTACCAAGAAAAAAAAACAAGTTTCCCGAAAGATAATTTAGTATTGAACTAAATAATAAGATTCCCGATGGAAATATATAAGTCAAATTATTCTTCTGAAAATGCAAATGCTTGGTTGATTATTCCTTGCGGATTTAACTATTTTATTTGAACTGAGTCTTTGTTATTGAATCAAACTATTATTAGATATTTATGAAATCACCTTTTTCGATGTGCAATCATTTTTTGAGGTTAAAAATCCAACATTATGGTAGATTATTCGTCTTATTGGCATCAAAATCGAACATTTTAAGGTTAGGTTGTGAAGTAGCCGTAAGCTGTACCTTGTCTTCAAGTTGTTTTTTGACCTACCTAATTTTTTCCCCGTACATCTTGTTTCTTGGCTGACAACCCAATAGAGATTTATTATTATTATTAACATGGAAATTCGTCAGACTAGAAGTCTGGAACTTGAACTTCGCATTGATGATTTCATCTACAGATAAGAAAACGTTGCAGTAATTCAAGATTCTTCATGCTTCGCAGGAGAAACATTTATAAATAGTTTTATATTGCAAGACTAAAAAAACAGTCGATAATACGTACACTTTGCAGGGGAAAAAATTGAAGGTAAGCATTACGTTGCCATTTGTCATTCATTTTTATCTTTTTCCTGATTCTCCATTATGGAAAGTTACGACATTTTTCTTTCTAGACCATCCCGTATCCTATCAAAGGTGGCTGAACAGTAAAAACTTGAGATAAAATTTTGTTTCAAGTAGAATATGAATAGAGATTACTTTACCGTTGCACTTTGGATACGAAAAGCCAATTATGAAGGGTATTTTTGACAGGTGCTATTTCGTATTGACGCCATGGTCGTTAAAGTATAGGTGGTCTGTTAATTGCATTTTGTGAAACAAGGTCCCTTTATCAGCTATCAGGTGCGAATATGCAAGCAGCTATCTTGGTTTCAAAACCTATACTTTATTCTTTTTCTTCTTCTTCACGTTTCGGAACCAAGATGGCGGCTTGCTTATTCTCACTTAATAGAAGGCCCTCAGCCACTGATTTGTAGTAACTTAGAGAGCACGCTTTTTAAATTGAATTTTTCTCCCTCTTCCTTGAAAAATTGATACATATGAAGAAATAGTTCTACAAATGCTTTTAGGCATAGACAATTGAAATTACGGTATTCTGTGACATTGCTACTTGAAAAAAGAAGAGTTGCCATGATAAAGAAATGCTTAGGCGCTAAGGATGCTTGGTTCAAATTTTGAAATCGGATATTTATATTTCACCTCAAAAATATTAAAACTAAATTTTTTGTTCCGCTTTATGATATATCTATCACAAAAATAAAATTTTTTTTTGAGCAAATTAGAACGTAACTGTGTAAACTTTGCTGAGTAGGATGAGGGTAATAATTCTTGAGGTTAGAGTATTTCTCACATTTTCGTGCACATTTGAATATGCTGATCGTTAGAAAAGAAAGTTTTAAAATTATATAAACATAAAACAGAGATCTACTGGCATAAATGAATAAAGGGAATGTATATTCATTATCAATTTGTGTAACTTAGTCATTTGAATTTCATTGAGAATACAAATGTTTGTTGCAGGTATTTCAAAACGAATCCTCCTCTTTGACGATTCACAACAAATAACAACTTTGAATTGAGGTTGGGTTGGTTTAACAGACTCTCTTACGCGCATGCGCTTTGCTACGAATTCCTTATTCCGGTTGGCCCTTGTCGAGTGATGGGGGTTAACGTGCCTCGACTCTCCCTAAAGGAACTCTATTGGCAAAGAAAATGGCCACCGCGGACAAAGAGGCGCTGCTGTATAAGAACAAACATGTCTGCCGCTGGGCTTTGGCATGCATATAATTCTGAACCATTCTGAACATTTATCAAGAAAAATACTTTCTCCAACTATATTTTTCACTGCAACAGTACCACTACCAAATTTTGGAACTTTGTGCAAACTCAAATTAGTGTTCATTTTTTCTTTTTGTTAAGATTGACAACACACCACACACTGCCTTTAGGGGTCGTCCATAAATTACGTGACGCGTTTAGGGGAGGAAGGGGGGGGAGTCGATGTTTTCGTCACGTTTTATCATGAAGGGGGGTCAGGGGGTCGACCACTGCGTGGCGTGAAGCTCAATTTTGAGAAAAGTGTACTATCAACTCGAAAAATGGAACTTTGTTGCATTTATACGTTGTGTTCAATGGAAAAATAAATGAGAGTTTAAAATCAAACATATTTTATTGAACTATGCATCCTCGAAAAAAATGTTTATTTTCACAGAAGGGTGGGGGAGGGGGTGAAAGGA
>WSXT02054063.1:0-12865 GCA_011762715.2 Neuroterus valhalla
ACTTCATCAAATCCGCGAAAGTCAATTTTCACATAAAACCAATACCTTCTCATTCAGAATGAGAATGTAAAAATATAAACAAAAATGGGAATTTTTAGCCAAACAACGCAAGATATGAAAGAAAGTTAAAAGGCAAAAAATGTTTCTTTTCGGGAGACCTCTGAGATGATCTTTACAACTTTCCGAATTTTCTCGAAAAATCGAAAATTAAAATTTTGGTCACCTAAAAAATAATTAAAAATAGAAAAATTCATTTTTTGCCAAACTATGCAAGGTACAGGAAAATATGAACCAGCAAAAATTGTGCACCAAAAAAAGATCTACGAATTGGTTAAAATTAAGTTTTTGATAGGACAAACAGTTTTTGCTTCATTCATAAAAACCCATATAAAAAAGGAAAAAAATGAACTTTTGGCCAATTGACACGAGCTTAGGAAGAAACGAATAAACATAAATTCTTTACCAGGGAAATATCTTTAAACTTATTATTATATTTTTGTAAGAGGATATGTAGTTTTCATTCCAATCAAGAAAAATAACTATATGAAAATGGAATAACAAAATTTTTGAGAAAAATGACGAAGGCAAAGGCAAGAAATTGATAGAGAAAAGTTGTTCACCCGGAAAATATCTATGAATTTGCATGAAATAATTTTTTTCATCACACGCGTATTTTTTGAATCGATCATAAAAATTGAATCAGGATATTACAAACTTAAATTTGTAGAAAAACTACACATCATATGCCAAAAAGAAATGAAGCTACAAAACTTCTTCACCGTTTCGGACAAATTTCGATCGAGTGCGCAGCACGAGACACGCGATGAGAATGTCTTCGTTCAGCCAGAGAAGCTCTAACAAAAGAGAATTTACAATCATCTCATCAAAGTGGTCGACGTTTTGCTTTCGAGTTTTAGAAGTTCTATATATACAACTGTAGGGAAGTACAAAGACCGAGCGCCGAGCGCGCTCAAATTTGCGAGCCGAGTGAGTCGCACGCGACGAGAATGTGTCCGCGTAGCGGGCAAATTTTTTATGATGGTAAGCGATCATTTCCAGGTGTGATAACGGTGTACTTGAATTTCCAGGAGCCACTTGTTTGCCATCTCCTTCTTACAAAGTCATGTACAAAACAAATTAAAAATAAGAGACTTCTGGAAACGCAAGTACATCAATATTTCACCCAAATCGCTTGAAAAGCATTGCTCAAAATATCTGTACCTCATTTATAAAATTTTTATTACAAAATCTCAATCGTTTATACAATTCTATTTGTTTTGTGTTTTTTATAACTAAGATTCTGTATTCAATTTTATTAGTTGAAGCAGCATCCCTGGAGGAAATTGCAACAAGCAAGAATAATGCTCCGGTCGATATAGAAAATAAGGTAAGATATGCACAATTTTTTTATCGGTTGGTTGAGAATCAAACCCTTTACAATTTTCCAGAATCTTGTTTCGGGATTAAAATATTGCCTACCTCAAACACATATTCTGAAATCGTTTAATTTTGTCAAAATAAAATTATAGCAACTTTCCCAACCTAGAGCGAGAGAAAAATGATTTTTCCCCTCTCACCGAGCTTTCTTGACCTTTCATTCATGCTTTACAGCTGGCGGTACCACAACTTGACGTATCCGTGAAGATAAGCGGCCTGAAAGCCACTTTGGATAATGGAATGATAAAAATAGCTTTTCGAGAGGACGGTTCTGCTTCTTCCCTGCACATAAATGGCAAGAATCTGATGCAACATGTACGTCCAGGTGCATCATTTTATCTCGATTGGCATAACGGCACTTATCACCGATTTTCCCCCGTTTCTCTCCAAGTAATAAGCAAATCTGCTGAGCGTGCCCACATAATGTATGTGCAAGACATCCCTGGGATGGTATCGCTGGAATACCATTATATAATGGAACAAGGACTTCATGGCCTCTACACATATGTTCGTGCTTCAAACAATATTGATGATGATATAACTTTTAGCTTATATCGTACAGTCTATCGATTTGATTCAGAAGTCATGCCTCAGGTCACTAATGGTGTACAAGAAGGAACTATACCAGATGGAAGTGAGTTGACCGATGAGAGACTCGTTCAGGATACAACATGGAAATTTCCCGATGGAACCTACTACAGCAAGTACGATTATGCAGCCTACATTAGAAAAACACCATATCAAGGGGTGTTTGGAGGTGGATATGGTGCTTGGTTAATCTCTGCTAGCAGAGACTATCATTCTGGAGGTCCTCTCAAACAAGACCTAACGGTTCATCACGAAGCACTTATTTTAAATGTTATGACAGCAGGGCACTTTGGTTCACCTTCTCTCACTGCACCACCAGGATGGTCAAAAATATATGGTCCTTGGATGCTCTACTTCAACGAGGGGACGGATGAAGAAATAAAGGCTGACACAATCCGTCAGGCTGAATTAGAACAGAGTCTTTGGCCATATAAGTGGATGAATGAACCAGAATATCCACTAAAACGAGCCACACTGACAGGTAAGGTTACTAGTCCTGTCCGAGGCATGGTTGTACTTTCATCTTCCATGACAGAAGAATTTGATCTACAAGTCCTAGGATATTCATACTCTACTGAAACAAACAAGAATGGTGATTTCAAACTAGAAAATATTAGACCTGCGACATACAAATTAATAGCATATCCAATAGAAGGATACGGGATTGGTTTTCAGTCAGAGAGATTGATAACTATAACTAGGGGAATGAACAGTGCCTCTTTAGCGTTATCGGTACCTACAAAAGTGAAGTGGTCTATTGGAGAAACAAACAGGCGATCGGACTCATACTGTTATAGTAATGAATCACGAAATTATATTTGGCATATACTACCACCAGCAGATCTTGAATTCGAGATCGGCAAGAGCGACATCCATACCGATTGGTATTATGCACAAACTAAACCCGGAACTTGGACTATTAGGTATATGGATTATCCAAACAGCAAAAACCGAATTCTACGAATAGGGATTGCAGCAGCGAGCAACGATGCACCCAGTGCTCCCAATGATCCTGGATTTCCGATTTTAGCAGTAGGTGTAAATGATTGTCCACTAAAAGCATTAGGTCATGAGAAGGATATAAGTGGATATGGTTGTCTGATGCGAGAATTTAATTATGTAAATGATCATAGTATTTATCGAAGTGCTCCGCAAAGTGGAAACTTCCATGCTGAAACAATAATTATTCCGTCGACTATGGTACTGGAAGGTGAAAATCTAATAAAACTAACACTGAGACAAGGAACGCTGATGTATGACAGTATAAACTTTTCAGATGAATAAGGTTTCCTGAGAAATGATTGAATTTTGTAAGAGTTAACGTTTGGTATAATTTTACTTTGTTAGACGGAAAAGATTTCTATTTCCGCAACGTATGAACTCAAGATCACTTCTACCTTTTTTCTACAAACCTTTCTGAATGTAAAAATGATTTTTGTATCAATAAACATTCATTCCTCTATAAAATTGAATTGTATAAGTATCATTTGCTTATCCAAAATAGATCCCCAAGCATTTATTTGAAGCTTGTTTTTCTTAGCAGTATTTTTTTAGAATATTCAATTCTGTCTGAACGTATCTAGAAGATGTTCACAGTAAAAACTGAAAGTTATCTTCACATTCCGAGCGAACAAAATTTTTCGAACAATTGTTTCATTTTTGATAAGATAAAAACTTGTTCCTCGATATGTAGCATTATCCATGAATCAAAGCGTTTTTGGAAATAAAATGTCCAATTTTTTGAATAATGATATAGCTGTTGTAGCTAGAAATATATTTCTGGGGAGATATAGCTGAATTCGCAACAAAGTATAAGTAGAACTGCAAACTAGATAGCTAAGATACATAAATCGTCTATCTCCTGTACACAGAAAATTTGGAAGATAAATCTATCACCATTTGGTAACCATTCTAGCTGTCATGATCAAACAGCATATCTCCTATAGTTGGATTGCTCGTACAGCTAATTCGGTTCGACGCTCCACCTAGAAAGTTTAGATTCTGTGGCAATACGAGTATTGCAATATTAGGAACTTGTATATTTTCACTTAAACAGAAATTGAAAGTAATTTTTTATTCATTTATGCATACAAATATTTATTATCTATTGAAAATCTAACCTAAAATTATGGAAACATTAGTTTTATGCGTATAAATGGAAATGCATCTTCAAATTTACCGCCTTGCGTGAGTTATCGCAGCACTAACGCCCACTTCAGATTCCGTAAATGCAATAGAAAGCTCGTGTCTCGTGTCTTGTTTTAATAGATGAATGATACAAAAAGTAATAAATTCGATGACAAAATGACAATGATGGGACCAATTACAGACATGAAGAAGATATCAATGAGCTGGAACCTTGAGAATTATATTAGAGCTTTTAAGGATAAGTAAGTATTTTTTCATTGTTTATTTATCTTTGAAAGAAACAAAGAGTATTTTCGATTGCAGAAAAGTACTCATTCTGTGGTTTCTTGCCCTTCAGGTGTAAAAATCGTTTTTTGAGGTTAGTTCATCAAAAAGCATGG
Source organism: Neuroterus valhalla (assembly GCA_011762715.2). Lineage (NCBI taxonomy): Eukaryota > Metazoa > Arthropoda > Insecta > Hymenoptera > Cynipidae > Neuroterus > Neuroterus valhalla. Next base: position 4,554 of record WSXT02054063.1, read on the forward strand.
GCACTAGGATTAGTATAATTGGAGACAAATCGAAAATATTGATTGATTTTTTGTTCATTATACCAATCCATCTATATTTATTATGAATCAATAGCTATTCATTTTGAACTCTTGAAGCAACTTATTATTCATATCGAAGTGATTTACACAGTCAAATTTACTTATACTAGATCAGATTTATGTATATTTAGACATTTCGTTTCTTTTGATATCGGAGTTTCTTGTATATATTGATATGTATTGATTGTATATAACTTGTTGTTTTTATTTTAAGGTTCCTAATGAAAAAGTCGTGTATTTATCTTTGCATAAATAAATATTTGGAAATATTAAAATTAATATCGATGAATTCCTATATATTTTCATCACCCTACCTGGAAAAAAATCGGTGTCTTAGCTAGAAATTTATAAGCACTTCAGCAGCAGCCAGAAAACGCAGCTAGATTGGCTGTCAAGTTAAGCGTCATATTTCACCTAGAACGTCTAGCTGCATCTGGTTAGAGAAAGTATTCGAATCATCTGAAATTTCACACCTTGAATTTTCAACGGATCTTCACGTTTCGAGACCCCCTGAAGCCGAAAATCAAGGTTTGGCGATGGTGTCTGTCTGTGGGTCTGTACGTCCGTATGCCGGCCGTCCTTCCGTATGTCTGGCAGTCCGTCCGTAAACATGATAACTCATGAAAAATAGAAATATGGAATCGACCTTTGATAAACTTGTTGATTAGTCCAACAGGAAGGATGATTTCTTTAGCCAGCTATTTTGGATGAAAACTCAAAAAGCGGGAGCATTTTCAAAATTTTTAAGACCCCTTTTTCGAGATTTTATAATTCTATGTACGGTTCTTTGTAGCGTTTGGGAATTCAAACAATTCATTTTCATAACTTCTTTCGATAAAGAGAAAAGTGTCAAAGTGATAGCATATTAAAAATTCAAAAATACAAAAAAAATGGAGATTCCACGCGAAATAATGCACGATATGGAAAAAAGTGAGAAAAAGAAATACCTTACTTTTTAAGTATCGTATGGGATTATCATACCAAAATTTCGAATTTCTTAGAAAAATGAAAAATTCATTGTAAAAAAAAATGATCCTCATCGAAAATGAACGGGTCCAATCGGTCTTTGATGCACTTGTTTTTGTATAGTAAACAGCGCATTAGATTCCTGTTGTGAAGGTATCTAAGATAATTAACTTACATATAAAAACTTCCGTCAAAAGTCGAGCTCTAAGCGCGAATGCCACGATGAAAATGTGTACCGTAAAGCCAACAGAGCTTTGAGAAATGTAATTTTCATTTATACCTAATTACGTTATAAATCAAAAATATGAGGTTGCATTGTTTAATTCGGATCTAAAAGTGATTGATTGGTTCAATTCACTTTCAAATCTGCATAATTATTGAAATGAACAATAGCAAAAGCATTCCGAATGCGAGACACAAATACCCGAGCGCGAAGCGCGAGATCCGGCGGACGCGGGCCCTAGCCGCGCTGAAACTTACGAGTGAAGCGAGCTACGCACGATGAGAATGTGCCCGCAAAGCGGGCAGATTTTGCTTACAATAATAAGAAAGTTCATCTAAATAATAATGTTTCTTCAATTTTCGTTATAAAAATAAACTGATCTCTACTGTTGAGCTTTTGGCACACATTTTGAGGGACCAAAAAGACAGGTCAAGTTCGTTAAACAGCTATTTTGGATTAAACATCAAAGAGGAAACATTTTGAACATTTTTTTGAACGTTTTTTTCCAAGACTCTAAAATTGTCAGTACAATTTTTCGTAGCACGTAAAAAGTGGAACAATTTATCCCAATCATTTTTTTCGATAAAAACAAAATTGTCAGAGTTATGGTATTTTCAAAATTCAAAAATAAAAAAGAGAATGAGAATATTTAGCCAAACAACGAAAGATTGAAAAGAAAGTCAGGGAGAAAAAATGTTTCTTCTTGGGAGCACTACAAGATCGTGAATAAAACTATTTCAATTTTCTCAAAAAATCGACAATTCCCATTTTGATCGCACAAGAAATAATGAAAAATAATCTGTGACTTCGATAACTTTCGAAAGAATGATCATATTCGATCGTGCTTTGGCCCCCGTTTTGAGGGACTTTGTTTTCAGACTCAAAATTTTTAAATATGGTTTCTCGTAGTAGGTAAGAAGTAAAACAATTTATCCTCATTATTTCTTTTTATAAAAACAAAATTGTTGAAGTTGTGGCATTTTCAAAATTCGAACATAAAAACGAAAAAAAAACATTTTTAGCCAAATCACAACATATATGAAAAAATTTTTTCTTTCTGGGAGCCCTCCTGGATGATCTTTGCAACTTTTCGAGCTATCCCAAAAAATCGAAAATTCAAATTTTGGTCGCACAAGAAAATAATGAAAAATAGAAAATAAAATAGAAAAATAAAAAAAAAACACGCGCTCAAACTTGCGAGCGAAGCGAGCCGCGTGCGAAGCGCGATGAGAATGTGCCCGCGCAGTGGTTGGTCATTTCGGAGACCCAAAAAGGAATAGTAATAGGGATAAATTTATCAGTTTATACTATGAAAAGGGTTTGTTAATTGCAAACACTGGCTTCAGGCATGAAATTATATATGTGTATACATCGAGACACTGACACCAACAATATTGGATGAGATAATAGATTTTCATCGGCAGGTACTTGGTGTTCTTACAGCTAGACTGCGACAATAAGGATTTTAGGATTACCTAGCAATTAGGAAGCTCGAGTTCCGGGTATGGTTTGCAACTTCTGGTACAAGTACCTTACTAGTATACACACTGCATTGGCGTGGTTTTCCGAAAAGATCATTGAACATCCTGATCTTAGGCCAACCTTTATGCTCAAAGCAACCACGTTTATGTTGCCTAAAGAAATAGTTCTAGTTACCATTGACGCTGTGGCCATGACGCAAGCTAGAAATGATAAAAGAAACTTGCACATGGAGCACATTGACTACAAGAAAGCGTTTCCTTTGGTACCACATGACTATTTGGTTCAAGTTTTGAAAATTTACAAGACCTGTCCACGCATCACTGATCTCCTCGTTTGTGCGAAGATGCTTTGGGAAATAAGAATCAAGTACTCTGATCATGAACAGCCAAAGACAACTAGACCAATCCGCATTACGACCGGTATCTTTCAAGGGGACTCCTTCAGTGCAGTATATTTCTGTTAAGCGATGAATCCATTGAGACCAACACTTGATAGCATGTCTCATAGATTCAGAAAACCTGATTATGAGGATGGTTATATACTGATCCCTCTTCTGTGCATGGATGGCCTAAACTTGCACGCTAATTCAAATTAAAAACTGCAGCAAGTGATCAATGTCACTAGACAGTTTTCAAATTACTTCCACATTCAGTTTGGTCTAGATAAATGCAGCATATGGTAGTTAATTTTTTCAATATCTTAGAGAAAAATGGCGCTTGTAGCGATATATAAAGAGGAGACTAATTTTCAGGGAGCCCTCCACGGCACCAGAAATCGTTAGAAAATCATATTTTAAATATTGTGTTGAAATGTCAAATTGATCGGATGAAAACTGCCTGAGTTATAAATGCCGCCATTCGAAAAAATATAGTTTCCAGAAGAACGCGTTTGAGTTCATGTGTTCTCCTAACTACGAATTCAAACTAACGCCACGCCACGCGTCAATACACTAACACCAATACAGTTTAAACTGTTTTGAGTACAAATGTTACGTATCTGCGAACACTATTTGCTATGAGAGATAGTTGGTAAGCGATATCTGACACAGATAAGGTTTTCGAAGCATTCAGCGTGACGCCTGGTCCCGACCGCGCCATAGGGTGCTATGTGCCCGGCGCTCGTGAGTAGGGGATTAGTTCTTGAGAGTTCTCTCAACTTTTCCACCAAGATCAGGGCTATCAACACCTATGCTATTTGGTTCTAATGTTCTGTTTCAGGCTCATGAAATGACCGAACACCGACATGGATAGGATGAACAGGACTATTCGAGTTGCAATGACTAAGCACCGGATGGAACACAGTAATTCAGCGATTGAGGGGATAGTTCTACCACGACACATAGGGAGTAGGGGTGTTGTAGATGTCAAGTTGCTTTGTCTATCGCAAGTTACACAGTTGCGAGACCATTCCATCAGCAAACGAGATGTTGCGCTCTGTGAAGCAGCTCTCGATGACGTGCCCTTGAATTTGTCCTCAGCGGAAGCCTTGAATATCAGGGCAAGAACCAGAGGGAAATTGGAAGCGCAATGGAGAAAAAAGGATCAATATGGAGTGGATGAAGAGGCATCTAATATTTGGCTAAAGAAGGGCGTCTTGTTTCCGGAACCGGAAGGATTCGTGATAGCAATCTAGGACAGTGTTGTGGGCACCAGAAATTATCGCAAGCATACTTTACATCAAGACGTGGTTGAAAAGTGCCGATTGTGTGGAGATACAAACGAACCATTCGTGCACATTACTGATAGCTGTCGCGTTGTGGCCCAAAGAGTGTACACACACAGATATAATGATATAGCGCGCATAATACATCAACAACTTGCCCTAAACCTTGGACTCTTCACAGGATGGTTGACCTTCCACAGGAAGATTTCAATTCGTGTTTAGGAAAACGAAAATTATATCTTTTACTGGGATCTTATATGTGGTGCATGAAAAATGTAGCGGCAGAGTTTCTATCATCAACATTGCTTGTCCACATAACCAAGATTTTCAAGCAACCTATACAACCAAGATCCATGAGTAAAGTGAAGACGATTTGAAGCTATGTAAAAAATGCTTCATTCATCCCATCATGAGATATCGGCTACAGGCAATGCACACGCAAGATGCGCCCAACACTTGAACGTCTAGGAGTCAGTAAGGTACTGGCAGCGGCTCAAAAAGTGGTACTATTGAACACCTGTCGCATTATAAGGAACTGCTTCGAACATCAGGATGTCTGCGACTAAAACCTTGTGGAGTGACAGTTGGTTGCTTTAAAGAAACACCCAGAGGTGACACAAGTTGCCTTCAACACATTGTGCCGATGTTTAATGAAAACAGTGTTACGAGACAAACTTTGGATCAGACCAATAACTTAATACTGTGCCTGCCAAAAAATCTGCACTACGGATTGCGAACTTCATTTTTAATTCTGAAATTTTCAATATCTTGACTTCATCAGGCACTTGACTTAGTCCCTGGCTGAAGATGAAACACCGAATCAGAAAAAGAATTCACAATCATCAAATTACAGCAGTACGAACACCGAACGCGAAGTGCATTCATTGTCAAGCGCAAAGCGCGATATTCGACAGACGCGCACCCCAGGCACACGCTCAAACTTGCGAACGGGAGGTCTCGCGCGCGTAGTGCGCGATGAGAACTTGCCCGCGCAGCGAACGGAATTTGTTTCCTAGGTGTTGCGCTGTCGAATTTCGATCCAAATCCATTATGAGTTAAAAGAATGACTTTGTGTAGTGAGTAGTGGCTAGAAAAATTCAAGGGGGGAAAGTTAGAATAAGTTAATGAAAACATTTTTGGAATTTTGGTTTTTATGTTTTTCGCAAATCAAAAATTTCCTACATTTATTACAAAAAATATCGAGTGCAACAAGTTCTGAGATTAGGCAGTTGTAAATCTAGTGAAATTTACAGTACTTGCCATCGGTTCATGTTCTCCTCCTTTCCGAGTCAACTCCGGCTAGTTTACGTCACGCCTCTAACTCGCCTTCGACTCGCTCACAATATTCTTTCGATTCGTCTCCGTCTTCTACGGCAAAGTTGACACTCGTTTGAGCATGACAATTAACAATCGACAGAAAAGACAATATTCTGATGAGCGGGCATTTCGAATAATTCTCATTCGAAATGCTATCCGTGGCAACGTTAGTTTTTATATGTTATTTTGTCTTTTTGTTTCACATAGAGACGCTGAAGAGTCTGCCAGTTCTTTTTGCTGTGTTTTGACGTTCATGTAGCTCACATATAATAAAATTCAGTTTAACGATCTCATAATAATAGGAAACAGAGAATCTAGCACCCGCGCTCATTTTACAACAATCTTCGATTCGGTGATGGTTTCTTATCTTCGACTTATTTCTCTTCATTTCAAAATAGGAGGCAAAAACCTAATGAAGGTTTGGCGATGCTGGCTTTGGATATAGAGCTCTTAGCGAGATTATTTTTCACTTATTCTTCACCGGAAGAACAAGATGAGATTGAATGTTCACAATTTCTTTGGCTGAATCTTTTTTTGATCAAACAACAGTTACAACTGAAACACATAACCACAGTGCGTGCTGCTATTGCTCAGGCGATAGAACTAAGGGCGATTCTGGAACGGAACGAGAAAATTACCCTTAATTTTCGTCGAATTCAGATTTTTATCACCTAGTTCTAGGTTTGGTCAAAAATAATATAACCTGGGAAAAAGGAAGGCCAGTACATCAGGTTCACATGAAGGGAAGCGGTCTCAGCAGAAGAAGAATAATTTGAATTGTTTGGAATGTGATTCTTTTGTACATGTCCGTCCTAGTTGTTCAAAATATACCAATAGGGAGATGAAATCTTTCCAAGCCTTCTGGAGGAAGTTTGGCAGGTTACAAGAGAGCCCTAACACAAGCAAATCGTCTTAGTTTTGAACGAATAGGATTGTTTCTGGGAACTTAAGAGTTCCTGATTTTTCTGGGAACGTAGGTAAGTATCAACTGGATCCAAAAGTTTATGTCGCTAACATAGGCGATGATTGCATTTTGGGGTTAGGTTTTCTTAACTTCGAGAATGTCACTATTTGTATCAAAACAGTTCTTTTTGGAGGTTCTTCGGTTTCGAAACGAAAAATTCGTGGTTGTATTTCTCCTTCTGCATCGTCTGAAATTACTGGATATTTGGAAGATTCGTAAAAGGTGAGTTGTGTGAAATTGAACAATTCTCAACAAGAGGAGTTCAAGAAATTTCTCATCGAACATAAATCGCTTCTCTCAGATAGAACTGCAGGCACGATAAACGGTTGAGATTTGGAAGTAGATTCAGGGATCCGACAAACGATCCAAATACTCTCAAGGAGTTTCACCGATAGTTGAGAGAAAAAACAAGGAAGATTCACTCATTACATCATTGTACTTGAGTTCAGAATCCGAGCACGAATTGTAAACAGATTGGAGACCCATAGAATGTCCCAGTGATATGATGGGTAGAAGAAACATCAGACGGTTTTCGATTGAACAACGGTATGTTAATCCGCAAGCTGCAGTCGCAATGAACAGATAATATATGACTTCGATAGAAATTCGAACATCAAATGCAAACGGAATCTGAAGCCAATAGAAAGTACCACTAAGATGATGTAAGTAGGATAAGCGTCTTGGTCTGAAGACATCTTTATTATTCAGAATATTCGTAAGAACATTGTAACTGTGTCAGTTTTAATCTGTCAAGCGATACTCGCACAAACGTGTGGATGCCATTTAAATAGCAAGTGAAAACCTAAAATGCCCGCCCAGAGGCGTGGGTGAAGAGAGAGAACACCGGCACTGAGGCCGACAACGCCTTTGGCGACCTTATGTTGAAAAAAGAGGAAAAAGGGGTGGTCGCAGATTGTGAAAGTGTCCCATGCGACTCCATGGCAGAAAATACTGTGCCTAGTCCTGTTTGCGACCCAGGAGACTGTTCTGTCACAGGAACAATGTCAGCGTCCGTCAGCACCCGCACCTTAAGAAATGTGCCCTCCGGAAAATCCACCCTGCACGATCTACCATTAGTCTATCAGTTATTCGATCATTTGACTTTTCAATCACAGTTTGTGTCAGGTTCAGCAAAATAGAAGTATGTGTGATTGTACATTCATTCAAGTATATGTAGAGCATCACAAGGAAAATTGGAATACAGAATTGGCAATAAACTGTAGAGGGTACATAGATAATGCTGTGGAAAGTAGTGTAGCGCGTACTATTAAGCTGGTCTTTTTGCCAACAGCAAAAAGCAGATATTCATGTTTAACTCCAGTTGTTTTCTTACAATAAGAGATAATGTCGTGAAGCTACCTGCAATCATTTTCTTGTTTTTGTTCCTCGCTCCTGTTGATCGATTTGCTTTAATTTAATTATCTGTCTGGATACACGGAGAAACCCAAACACCGATGATTCTTGCGTTTGACACGACTCAGTCGTGTTTGGGCGTGAAAAAAGCGTCCAGACACTACTGCAAGCTGCGTACGCGCCATTTATTAGTATCCACGCACGATTTATCAGTGTTCACGCAGTGGCCAGTGATGTCTTACGCAAAAAATATAAAAACACGACTGAGTCGTTCGTGCGCGTCAC
>WSXT02054074.1:0-12864 GCA_011762715.2 Neuroterus valhalla
TTATTAATTTAATATATAAAATAATAAAATTTTTTTAAAAGAAAAGAAATTTGTCTTTGATAACCTAGAATGAAACAAAAAACAGAAACTTTAACTAAAAAAATTATTGAAATAGAATCATGAAAAATAAAATAATTAATCCTATTATTATTAATCAAGTATATAAAATAACAAAACTTTGATAATAATAAAATAGAAATTTGTGTTTGATAACCTAGAATAAAACAAAAATAAGAAACATGACCAACAAAGAAAAAATAAATTAAAAAATTGATTCTATTATTAATAATTCGATACATAAAATAAAACAATTTTTAAAATAATATTGGCTTGGTTTGAAATTATTTTTTTTTAACCTAAAATATTACTCCTCCATTTTCGGGTGAAAATAATTTTTTTTATTTAGAAATTCAACTATTTTATTCAAATATTGAATTTTTTGGTAGAAATTAGTTCTTTGTCACAAAATTCAACTATCCTTATTGAAGGTTCATCATTCCTGTTGAAGACGCGTCTTTCTAGTTTGAAAATTCATTATTTTATTTAGAAATGTAAACATCTCTTCGGAAGTTTTTTTTTTCATTTCGTTGGAAGTATATATTTTGTTTCCGTTAATAATTTGATTAAACTGAAAATGTAGCTCATTCTAATTGAAAATTCGATAGTTTTAGTTAAAAATTCATTTATATGGTCAGACATTAATTTTTTTCCAATTTAGTTTTTGGGAATTCAAATTTTGCTTCACATTTTATCTGTTTCGGTAAAAATTAATTCATATGTTTGGAAATCCAACTCTTCCAGTTGAAGATACTTTGCTTTAGTTGGAAACTGTGATGCTTGGTTTGAAATAATTTTTCTGAACTTTGAATATTACTAACTATTTTATTCAAATATTGCCTTTTTTGGTAGAAAATCAGTCTTCCTCTTCGAAAATAATCTTCTTGTTTACCTTCTGGGTTAGAATTCCATCCATTCCATTTTAGAATGGATTATTCTCTTGAGAATCCGTTTTTTTTCCTCAATTGTTTTTTTTAACTGTGAATTTAACTCTTCCTATATTTGTAAAAAATTATATTTTTTGTGGAAAATTTAAGTCTTTTTTTCAAAATTAGTTAATTGTGAAATTTTGGTCTGCTGTATTAAGTCATGTTGAAAATGAACGTCATGAATTATCGCCACTCTAAAAAAGTAGCACCACTTTCAAATTTTATTTCCTAATGCAGATGAACATTTTTTATGATAGTTATTCTGATCGAATGTGCAATTTATTCTTACTGTTTTTCAATCATTTCTTAGTTTTTTTCCAGGACTTGATGGAATTTCGAGAGAAAACAATTGTTACAAATTGTTGATGAAAATCTACAAACGAGAGAAGAATTTGGTACTTCAATAAATAATTGCGTTCACTTTATTCACTCTCCTATAGTCATGAAATATTATTTAAAAAAATTATAGGATACTAGAAATTTTGAAAATTGCTCTCAACGAGAAATTGGTGTGTTTCATCAGCGATCGGGCCCAGGTCCGTTTTCCAAATCCCTTCCAGATTCCGCCCGGTCTGGGCAACGGCAAAATTTCTACACGGGTGTAATCAACATACTCGCGGCATTGCACATCATCAACAAATTTACGGATAACTTCAGTCGATCCTGTAACATTAAATCATCTATAAATTAAATAGTCTTTCTACCTTTTCTGGTTTTTGTCTTTTCTTTCAAGATAGCGCTTCTCGATGTTATTTCTGGGAAGAGAATCATGTCGATCCCGCGCGACGAAGCGGTCCATGCATTTTAAGGAAGGGTGATTTTTTAATGCGGTATAAATATGCATGGGCGACGATATTAGCTCTTACGTGTCGTCGGCCCTGCAAAAAATATATAACTCGCATAATGCGTATACGAACCGCGTGCGGGGAATGAGAATGGGGTTCTCGATGGATAAATTGTGTTGCACCGTCACCCCCAGGGAGCATCATCTAACGCCTATTTTCTTATGACTTCTCCCGACCTGAATAATTCCACATGTCGCGCCCGCATCTATACACACGCATAAACAAACAACTGTTTCGTCAATGAAACCTGATTTAATATCATGAACCTTTCATCTCTACCTAGTCTTGTGCAGAAAATGCCTTAACAGCCTTATTTTGAAAAAGGCTTGTATCAGGCCCTGATCAGGTTGTCTAATTTGAAAATTTATATAACGGCTCTGATAAGGTTCGATTAAGGCCCGGATGAGTTGCCCTTATCATTAAGTAAGGTGATCTTACTAATATTGTATTTGAGGCCCTTACAAGGTTTGAATAAGACCCGTGTACGGACGCCTTCACGTATGATGAAGCGTATCTTTGTTCATCACGAAAAACTGTGTTGCCAAAACTAGATGTTGAAAAGGTACGAAAATTCAACTTCAGATACATAGGTTGCATTGTTATAAGATTTCAAAAAAACTCTTCTAACATGAGTTTGTTGACCCTTTTTCTGGATGTTGAACGTATGCAAAATTAGTTCAAATTTTGAGTCATATTACTACATATGGGACATTTCATGTCAGATTTACCACTGAAATTTAAATTCACTCAAAGTCATATTTTTCTCGATTTTAACACAAAAAAACACGTATTTTGTTCTTTCAATATGACATGTGGAATTAACGAGTTATCATAATTTAAACTTCCAGAATCTAATGCAGATCACCCTTTTGAAATGCTCAAAAGTGAGAATCAATTATTCATTAGAATCTGAGTTTTTCGAAATATGCTCATAATTTTTCATACTTTGACTTTGTAATCTCCGAAATGCAATTTTTTCCTATATGATTTTGCAATATACTCTAGAGAGTTTCTCACAAAAATTTTAGGGTGGACCGTGAATAAGTTTTTGAGATATGACAAAGGATGTATAGGAACGTGTTACTTTGAGCGCGAGCTGCTGCATCGTCTTACGTTTTCGTGGATATTTTCTCAAAGGCTTCCAGTCAATCAATTTTGAATGAGAGTCAGCTACAGTTTTTTTGCAAATCCTGGTGAATAAATTATTTTACTAAATTCGTTTTGTGCATAAGCAATGTTTCTAATATTATCGAATGAACAATAATTCGTGTAAACTGTAGTATTTCTAAGGAAAAAATTTCTATACAGCAAAGTGAAATCAAAAGTTATCACTTAAGATTTTCATTATTATATTCACTATTATTTGATATTTTTGTGCGAAATCATGACCTCGTTAGATACAAATTTTCTGGTCTATTTCGCTTCTCGTTTCAAAGCTCGCTTTGATACATTTTTTAAAGAGCTAGCATATTCAAATCTAGGACAAGAAGAGTAAATTTTCACTTGTAATTGGTGATTTTGCACGGGTTCGATGTAATGTAACTTTGGTGTCCCCTTTTCAAACGCATAATTTTCGCGAAATCACGAATTACAAGACATTGTTCATCTTACAATTTTTTTAAAAAGTTTTTGTAACAAGTCGCCTGCTCATTCGAGATGAAAGAATAAATAAGGAATGCTTTACCAGATTCGCAAAATTTTTGAATGAATGGGATAAGATATCAAAACTTTGATTCTCTGTCACTTTCTGGACAGTTATATGCATGTTTCCTACAAATTTAATTCCGATAAAAACATTGCTTATGCATAAAACGAATTTGGTAAACATGATTTATATAACGGAATTTGCAAAAAACTGTAGGTGACTCTCAATCAAAGTTGATTGACTGGAAGCCTTTGGGAAAATATCCACGGAAACGTTAGTCAACGTACTCGACCTCGCATGCTCGTGGTAGACTGGGCTAGACTTGGCTCCTTATTTCCTGAAGTGCGATTACTCCTTCAAGTATTTCGGAAATTCAAGTGATATAGGTGAACGAGTATATGTAAAATTAAATCCCGATGAAGTCGTGTGCGTGGAATGTGCAGACAATAAAAATTCATTAGTTTTTAGGTTAGGGCCAATTTAACGCTCTTTTGAGCACGCATACGCAGCCTATTTACATAGGGATTTGATACGGGATAAGGTAAAGGCCTGAAAAGAGCCTTACTCACCAAAAAAGGTCACGAAAAGGGTGCCTAGCATGGACCATGTAAGGTTGCCATGTACGACCTTTTCATTTTTGATAGAGCTCAGTCATAACTAAAAAGAATTTTTTCTTCTGATTTCTTGGCATCAGCTGACATTCTTACAATCTTGAATATCATTGAGCTGATCTCTATGGATTCTTTAACGTTATTCAAAAATTATTTGTAGAAAATTTCTTCAAAAGTCACTTTTCATTCCAAAGGGTTATACGCTCATATGGGTAAAAAAAATTCATTCTTTTGTATGTTCAACTGGTAGATGGATGTGGTTTATTTGTGTGTTTAATCCCTAAAATTTATGTATAAAAAAATGCATGATCTTTCAGAATGTAAAGATCATTTATTCCTTTAAAATGACTCCCCGTTCTTGTTCAAAAAATTAATTCTTCCCTCGTGATATGTATTTGACACATTTTTGATTATTTCGAGAAACTTGGTATTCGAATGCTCATATATATGTAGCCAATTGAGTTTGGAACCTTTCACAACACTTTTACGTCGCACAATAGTTTAAAATCCCAAAAGCTGGCCAAAAATCAGAATCACGATATTTCGCTTCGTTCGAGTACCCATATAAGATTTCTGGGGTCGCTGATTTTGAAAATAAAGTCAAAAATCCAACATTCAAAATGAAAGACCCCAAATGGCGGGCATTGTTTTAAAATTTGCCGTATTCAGTAAGTTTTTCGTGGAGAAAGTTTGTGCGACATGGAAAATGCTTGTGAAGGTACGTGCATCAAGAAAGAAGAATGAAATATGTATAAGTCGCAAACATGTTTCCGATGTGTGCGATGTATTGCAGGTGAAGATTTGTTGTTTCTATTGCGGAAAAGTGTCTTCTTTTCGAAACTGTTTTTACTTGCTGCCCCGAGCTGCCCCATTTCAAGAAAAGTCGTTTTCTAGAAAATCGGTCGCCATTCCGGATCCGCCATTACGAACTTCGGACTTCTGACTCCATTTTCGAAATCAGTGACCCCAACGACCCATCAATACTTATTTTCAAGTAAATGCATGGCAAATTTGAGAAGAATGTCTGCCGTTTTGGGCCCGTCATTTTGAATTTTCGACTTCATTTTCGAAATCAGCGACCCCAAAAACCCTATATGGGTACTCGAACGGAGTGAAATATCGAGATTCTGATTTTTGGCCAGCTTTTTGGAATTTCGAACCACTTTACGTCGTGAGTTTACATAGAGTTTCTGTTTGAACCATAAAAACCAAATCCATCTAAAGGCATCATAGAACAGAAGGAATATTCTTCACAACCAGTGTGGAAATTGACATTAAAAAGATGTGGGAAATTGATGCTTCATAAAAATGAATCATCAATGCTTCGTAAATGGTTTCTCAACTCAAAAAAAAATTTTTTATCGACTTTAAAAATTGAACAGTATCAAATTCAAGACTTCTAAACATTAACAATAAAAACTGCAACGTTCGAAATAAACAAGAACCCTTAAAAAGTGAAAGAACGACAATATAGAAGTATATGAAAACTACCTGAAACTGAAGAAATTTATCTCGTCTTATAGGATAAATAACAGATGATAATCCTGCAATAAGGAGAATGAAAAATGATCAACTGATTTGTATTATCCGTAGCATAGGATTTTCCACTTATGAGTAGAATGTCGCGAAACTACTTACGGTTTTATGCGACTAAAGGATATAACCATAGTGCCACGGCAGTTTTAGCTAATTTGACGACAGGCATTCTAAGCCACGATATTGCGTTCGTGAAATAATAATAAAGTATAATTGGATCAACTTTACGAGGTCAATGTATGCGAGAATGTCGAGAGTACATTTTATCGCCTCTTTCCAGGTTGAAATGTGTAAAAATGGTCCCTTTGTGACACACTAAATGATTATAGTTGGTATTAAAAATACTGCTTCCAAGAAACGTTACTTATTAATTGACAGTATCATTATTTCTCATTAATTCTGTACATTGATTATTAACATATTCGAAAGATTGGCACGAAAGAAAATCTCTGTATCTTATTACTAATTGAGTACTTCAAATATAGAAATAATATGATCTTTCTAATTACTCGAAAAGAGAATATAGTATAATTAAATCTATCTTCCATAATTTAATTATGGAAAATTGATTCCAAAGAAACGTTTCTATGTTTATACAAATTTAATTATCACTTCCCCACATAAAAACCGGATAAAAATTTATTTGCTTGTGTTTCAAAATATAAAGACCCTTTTTAATTCGATAATGAGATCGCTAATCGACTTTTCTGATCACTAACGGGGCGACAGCTGCACTGAGATTCTGCTATCGACGTAACGAAACATAAGCTAGCCCGTAGGTGGTCTCGGTAATGCGTCTTGCAACCCCCTGACAGCATCCCGACCGCTATCATCAATCAGGGCTGATGCACAGCCCACAAGTTTATGTTGTATTTATTTTCATTAGACAACTTTTTCACCAACTACTGATATCTCCAAATTCTCTTGAGCCTTCTCCCTCCTGTCACCTCAGCTTCGTGACAGGTAAAACGTATCTTGTCAGAAATCACTCTCGATTCACTATGATTTGAATTAAATGAGAAAAATAGTTTTTGCCTCTCAAACATTAAAAATTCGCGTTTTTTTAGTCCGTCTTGCGACTTTGAAAATGGCACTTTGTGAGGCAGTAATACTGCGCATGCGCAGCCCTTTTTTCGGCTATCAGCTGCCTGAAAATGGGCTCACGTGATTCAAGATGGTGGCGCGGTAGCAAACAAGTGCCGTGTTCACAGTTTTGTGTGTGTGTGTGTGTGTATGTGTGTGATAAATGACATTTCTTCAATTCGTTTGCATTCATATATAAATCTCTGTTGTGTAATTACATTCACGTGACTAAAAACCGCTAATCTTTAATATTTTCGAGGCAAAAAGTATCGTGCACGGAGAAAAATGGATAATCAACCTCACCATCTAGAGTGTAAGATTGACCATGTTTCAGGTTCAACTATGGGATAGCACGCTAGATGGTGTTGCGTACAATCCATGGAGTGTCAAAATTTGAAGGTTAGCTTCACTATCTAGAGTGTAAAGTTGACGATCCTGGAGTCCTTTGTGAAAAATGGCGCAGCTGAACATAAAAAAAGAGTCTCTCTGACTGAAGAGAAAAAATTATGGATCGTACATGATACACTCTGGAAGATCAAACTGACCATTAATATTTTGACACTCAAAGTTTAACACTCCATTTTTCTCCGTGTGTGGGGCATGGCCTCATGTACTA
The DNA here is from genome assembly GCA_011762715.2 of Neuroterus valhalla. Taxonomy (NCBI): domain Eukaryota; kingdom Metazoa; phylum Arthropoda; class Insecta; order Hymenoptera; family Cynipidae; genus Neuroterus; species Neuroterus valhalla. The sequence goes on from WSXT02054074.1 coordinate 7,323, forward strand.
TTTGTTGCTCCTCTGTTATTGCTGCTCTGTTGTTTTGTGCTCTCCCGAAAGAAGAAAAAACTATTCCTGAAATCTCACAAGATTTTTATTTAAAAATACGGTACCTTACACCATTATTAAATGGGGAAACATTGCAGGGGCAGAAATTACCATTAGGAGGCTGAACATACACCCTTCTCGTACCAGCCTTGGACCCTTTGAAATAAATTCTGATATTTTGTTCCTCTCTAGAATCTAAATGAAATCTTTCTGAACATGAACACGAACTTAGCAGGAGATCTCGATCCCCATCACCTCCAGATCAAATAACCCGGCCGGGTTATAAGAGCTAATTCTAAGATTCCCGGGCGTGTATCTATTATTCAAAAACTAGCCAGGAAATTCTTTAAATCATTTTTCATCACATGAAACATTTCAACACTTCACTAAAAAATTACCAGGAACTTTTCTTTTTTTTTTTTTTGAACACGATGCGCTAAAAACCTATTAATTTCACGCTGTCGTTGCGTAGAAAAAGCTTATGGATTTTCCATTTTTTGCAAAATGGTCACTTTTTCATGATTGACAGCTTCGACCCCTTAAATCTGCTATTTTTTTACGTCTATGTTTCGATCCTACAGGTGGCGTTATAGTCGAACGGGAAATTTTCAAATTCGTTGTTATTCTCGCTCAAAAGTATCTGAATAGTATGGTATCCTGAATATTTTTATTCAATGTTTTTTAGATTCCAAACATTATAATTCACATTATCAAATCATAAAATTTGGCAATTACATATATTTAATTACTTATTTCTCAGTTTACTGAACTATTCCAAAATTGATTAAGTGATGAAGAAATCGTTACATGGTAATGAAAAATCATGAAAATGAATTCATAAAATAGTAAAATCAATATTTATCACAATATGTACAATAAGTATAAAATTTTTGAAAAAATCAAATAAAAATTAGAAAAAGATTATTGAATTTTTTCTTGATATATGACAAAAAATTTTTTATATTAAGTTTACTTAAGGCTCTACTGGCCTTAAGGAACACATTTTCATTACAATACTCGCCACTGATATTTACATCTCGCATAGTTTGGCTAGCAAATTAAATTTTTCATTGTTTACGAAACGTTGTCACGATAAAAAAAAATACGCCGTATTGGGAAAAATTTCATGTTAAACTTGTAGAACTCTTTAAGATGAACAATATTTCTATCAATTATTTCTTCCTGTCTCTTATGGTTTGGCTTGAAGATGTAATTTTTTATTTTTGTAAGTGGTTTATCGCGATTAAAACGAAAACTATTCGTCTTATCGGCCGAATTCATTTCTAGTCGGGCAGGCTGTGTAAGCTCAAGTCGCAGAATCGTTCCAAAAAAAATATGTTGTTCTTCAAAGGATTTTAGGCGACACGTATTTTACCGATTTGATAAAAAATTTTTTTGACAAACTTAGGAGCGTTTGAACTGCTGATTCTCGTGATGTCGTTCATTGGAAATTTATCGAAAAAAATATTCGAAGTCTTCTAGTATTTGAACAAATGCAGATATTTGGCATTTATTTTTGGATTCCTATAGATCTCATCATTCTTTTTCAGATCCCATTAGAAAATTGTGAAAACTCTGAAAATTGACAAACTGGCGGCGGTTTTTTTGAAAATTTCCAAACTTAATTTTCTCAAAAACCACAGCGTTTTTTTCTCTTGATTTTTTTTCAAGTTAGTACCGCGCACTATGCATCTTATGAAAAAAATGACAGGTATAAAATTTATAGGTGAACCATTGGTGAAAAATGGCTGGTTAACGAAGTCGTCCTTTCTTTTTCGGCCTTGAAAAATTGTGCGAAAGCACAATACATTTTGATCATTCTTTCGAAAGTCATCGAGTACACAGATTAAGGACTACAAACTACAGACAGACAGACATTTTCGTAGAAACCTATTTTTCTGATTCAGGGCGTCTCAAAACGTGGAAGTTTCATTAAATCCGCGAAAGGCAATTTTTACATAAAACCAATACCTTCTCATTCAGAATGAGAATTTAAAAATATAAATGTCATAAGAAATTAAAAGTATCAATGAATAATTTAAAAAATAGATATTTATCACCATGTGTACAATGAATATAAAATTTTTAAATAATTTTAGTTTAAAAAATGTACCCGCTGCGTGGGCACATTTCCATGGCGTGCTACGCGCGCTCCTCACTTCGCTTGCAAGTTTAAGCGCGCCAGGGGCGCGCGTCATTCGGATCTCGCGCTTCGCGCTCAATAATGTATTAAGCTCGCGCCGCGCGCTCGGCTTCATACGTGCTTGATTCAGTTTACAGAAGAATGCATACACAGAGTTGCAAATATTGCGAGACTGCTGAAAATCTCTACTTCTAGGAAGATTATTGAATTTTTTTTTCATTTTTCATGAAAATTTTTTTTATATTAAGTTTACTCAAGGCTCTACTGGCCTTGAGGAACACATTGTCATTACAACACTCGCCACTGATATTAACTCTCGCAAAGTTTGGCTAGCTAATTGAAATTTTCATTGTTTAAAAAGCGTTAACACGATTAAAACAAAAAAAAAACAAACAGATCTGTCTGTTTCGCGGGCAGATTCTCATTGCGCACAGCTTGCTCCACTCGCATGTTTGAGCGCACCTAGGGCGCGTGTCTTTTCGATCTCGCGCTTTGCGTTCGATAATAAATGTATCTCGTGCTCCGCGCTCGGTTCTGAATTTATCTCGCGCTACGCGCTCGGTCTTTGTTCTCCCCTACAATTGTGTATAGAGCTTTTGAAACTAGATAGTAGAATGTCGGCTACTTTATTTATTGATTGTGAATGCTATTTTGTGAAAGCTTCTCTGTCTCTAACGAATACATTCTCATCGTGTGTCTCAAGCTGCACACTCGATCAGAATCTGTCCGAAACGCCCACTTTCCTATATTGCCTCTAACTCTAATGCATCAAATGTATATAATAATTATTTATATACCTCGTACCTTGTTTTTATTATTTTTTGTGCCTCCAAAATTTGAATTTTCGATATTTTGAAAAAATTCAAAAAGTTGTATTCACGATCTTGTAGGGCTCCCAAGAAAACCTTCTTTTCTCATTGACTTCTTTTCAATCTTGCGTTGTTTGGCTAAAAATTCTCATTTTCTTATATATTTTTGAATTTTGAAAATACCATAACCCTGAAAATTTTGTTCTTATCGGAAAAAATGATGGAGAAAAATTGTTTCACTTTTTAAGTGCTACAAGAAATTGTAATTACAATTTTTGGTTTTTTGAAAAAACAGTCCAAAAAAAATGTCAAAATGCTCCCCCTCTTCGATTTTTCATCCGAAATAGCTGGTTAACGACATCGTCCTTTCTGTTCCGATTTTGAAAAAGTGTGCCAAAGCACAATCCAATATGATCATTCTTTCGAAAGTTATCGAGTATACATATTACAGCCTGCAGGCTACAGACAGACAGACAGACGCCTTCGTAAAAAAATTGTTCTTTCTGACTGAGGGAGGCTCGAAACGTGGCGATTGAATTAAATCCGCGAATGTCAATTTTGGCATAAAAAAATACCTTCTCATTCAGAATGAGCATGTAAAAAATATGAATGACATTAAAAATTATAAGTATTCATGAATAATTTAAAAAATAAAACACTATCTGCCAATAAAGTAAATACACATCGAAGGCACAATATTTGTATAATTATCTATGATTTATATTCATAAATGAATCAAAAATATTTAAAATTTTATAACATTACAAATTACATAATAATTCATGAAAAATAATATATAAAATATACATGTAATCGATAACAATAATATGTATCAACAAAAAATGATCAAAAAAGATTATTAAAATGATAAATCTTAAAAGGAAAAAGAGTAATTATCGAAAAAAATTATTATTAGTAATAATCGGAATAAAGCATTTGCATAATGGAATGATTAATTGACTAATGTCAAATCAACTCGAGCTAACTCTCAAGATAATTGATTAGTTATTCAAGCAATAAGTTAACGATGTTTTAAGCATACGTTTTCGAACATGAGTTTTATTATAAGATATGTGTTGATGTGAAAAAAAAAATTTGAGAACAAAAACTGTAAAATCTAAGCAAACAAGCTCTTAAAACAATTTCTCGTCTTTTTCAAATCGTACTCCTTGATATGATATATATTCATCACGTCGGATCATTTTTTTCTCCCGATCAATAGTCTTTTTTCTATATTTCGGACAAAAGTTATTAGCGGCTCGCTGTGAAGGTAGAACTAACTAAATGACCATTACAATTTTCTCTCCGAGAATATTCAGTATCATCTATTAATTTAACTTTTCATGATTCTTGTAAACATTCACACACTGTCAGAAGTAACCGTTTTTTTCCCATACATTTCTATATGCTAATTTTAGTAGCATAAAACAATTTCCAAAACAGAAGATTATAAAGTATCTACTCGTTCATGTGAACAGATTTACTGTAACATATTTGATAAAGTTTTTAGTCTGCTCGAATTCGAGGATTGGGAAAATCAGAAAAATTTTATTTTGCAAGTTAAATTGCTTTGAATTAACAGCGAGTGTCAAGTACGAGTATCATATTAAGAAGTACGATCTAAAACGGCCGAAAAATTGTGGATTAGATTTCAGAATTTTTGTTCTCGAATTTTTTTTTACATTTACACATATCTTATAATAAAACTTATGTTCGAAAACTTAGTGTTAAAATATCGTTAACTTATTGTTTGAATAATAAAGCAAATATCTTGAGAGTTAGTTTGAGTTGATTTCAGAAATCCCATATGTGGACAAATTAACAAGAAGGTGGATTTGGCATAGAAAATATTGCAGGTATCTCACTATATTTACGTTCAGAATTTTTTCATTAAAGATATATTATACTCCTATCCTCGAATTTTTTATTTGAATACCACGTATTATATGCATTTAGATGTTTATCTTCTGCAAATAGTAACCTATATAATTTGTCCCTTTTTACAATATGCTAAGTCAATTTACTGAACGCATATGATAGTATGTGATTTTATTATTTTGTTAATCAGGTTGAGCTCTCCAAGAATAAATTTGACCTAATATTCAGACCGAAATGACAAAATTACGGGAAGATGAATTCGTGTTGAATAAAAAATTTAGATCAAGTTTCAACTACCTATTGACTTTTATATTTATTCACTTAAGCCTAGAAGTTTCCATTTTTACATTTTCATCAGAGAAGAAATTAGATTTGTGTAAAATTTGCCCCCCCCCCCCCATCCGCCTCCGTTTTTGTCAAGTGTCCACGTTTTGAGACTTTCTGAACCCGAAGAACAGGTTTTGACAAATGTGTCTGTCTGTCTGTACGTGTGTCTGTCTTGTGAGCTAGATAACTTTTGAAAAAATTAATCGATTTGATTGGCCTTTAGTTCACTCTTTCAGTGTCAGAAACTGAAGGTAAAGTTCGTTAGGCAGCTATTTTGGAGCAAAAAGAAATGAGGGGGAGCATTTGGAAAATTTTTGATACCATTCTTATCAGGTCTTGAGAATTG
>WSXT02054085.1:0-12863 GCA_011762715.2 Neuroterus valhalla
GCGAAACGTCGACAACATTTGTAGTTTGTACACGATCGAAACCCGAAACAACTTCATTTTCATAATGGATCATCGTGTAAGCCTTAAATCTATCATGGAAGAATAATAATAATATGGCACAATGTGAACAGTGTAATTGGATGAACATAATGTTTAATATTTTTGCTCTACATTCCTGAATAAAAACACGTTAACCAAAAATAACTCTTACTCTAGATATGATCTTGAGGTCGCTAAAGAGCGAAAAATAATTTTCACTGACACCATAAAAAAAAGGGTACAGGAAAAGAGTTCATTAGGATATTGAAATTTTTACAACGCATTCATTGATTAATATCCAGAAGATTAAGCAAATTACCCAGAGTCCATCGAGCGCCTTTTCGTTCTTCTAGATATCGACTAGTTCAATGGAATTCTTAACTACGTTGTCCGAAAGCAGAGAGCAAGATCTTTTATCATCAATGGATTAGTTCCGTGAGAGTTTATTCGTTTATTTCATTGCAAAGCATGTGGAAAATTTGTTGTTATTTTTCTTCGAGTTGAATGATACAATGATTCTTGAATCTTGAATCAAGTTAGAAACAAAAAAGTCAATGGTAATAGGGAAGACAAAAAAGGACTTGAGCAGAAGATAATTCCATCAGTTCGAAGACGATTTCGAAAAGTGATGGGAAATAGAGATAGAGAGCTGTAGATGAGAAAGGTAAGGGAAATTAAAATTACAATAAATGGTAGACAATTATAAAATGTATCAGATTGAACGTATCTGTCAAAAGGGGAAAAAGGAAGAATGCAATTGACAAGAATAAGTAGATGAAAACTGGGAGATTGAGTGGGAATGTTGATAGAATTTTTGGAAAGGATGGACTAGGGAAAAAATAGATTAGACAGGTAAACAAAGCTAAAAATTGTAATGTTTCTGCCAAATTTTCTGTCTTCTGAGGACGTACTCTACTTCTTCATCCTACATTATTATTTTTAGGATCACGATCTGCACCTCGGCACGAGCAAGGAAAACGCGTATGTTGACTCCCGCCACGACTGATTCCCTGGTAGAGAAAGTCACTTTGGTCCTGGCCCTTGCAAAATCGCTAACGTCAACAAAACATTGCTGTTCCTCACTTGAGTCACGCCTTCGATTTTCATACCAAGGTTGCCTACCTGCACTTCGCTTTGAAGATTTTATTGGGACCTCTGCTAGAACGCGATCCTGAAGTGAGGCACATGGTAGGCTCTTTTGTTCCCTCTGCGGGCTCGGATGCAAGAATTTCCTTGGCTCATTGCCGCGTCTCAGTCCCCTAAAAAACCGTGTGCTCTTAATTTGCTGACATATTGGTCCACTTGCTCCTATTGCTAATATTTCTGGTTAGGCAATACTCTGAGAAATCGGACCAACTTTCCGTTGATTCTGTCCCGCATTTTGTCTCTTAACTTCAAAGCCTCATCTGACTCACTTTTCATTGGTAGTAACAGGCATCTCTTTGTCCTTGAAATATATTTTAGTAGTATTTTAAGGAAGTTGCTTCCCTTCTCCGTTAAACCGTCAAATCTATTGTTTGTGATTCCCGCATTAGTTCTAGACAATCTATCTCGCCCGGCGTGATGTTCAGCTCTTCAGGTTCTTATGCTCTACTAGCTATGCTATGCTATCAAATGCATAGTTCACGATTTGTTAAAGGACATACAGACAAACATCCATTTTTATATATGTAATATAACTCTCATTTTGCTATTGACCTTCATTCATCAATTCAATACGAATACTTTTCGAGATTATTTTTCCCGTCAATTGCCAGAAGGGCGCTAGGTAGTTTTCTTCCCCCAAACTACCAGAGGTGTGTTCTGAAATAGTCACCCGTTACTGTGCCATCACGTTCGCGTGCCAGCTAGCTTGCTCGACAGAGTGGAGAGGTTAGGAGTAACACTGGAGTAACTTTCACTAGGTAAACTTCCCACCCGTTACAATAAAAGCACAGAACTCATCTTAGTGGATTCAACGGAATCCGACATACATTTATTAACAACACAACTTATGAAGACAGCTTCTATCGATATCACAATCAATCAACGGAAACCAGCCGATTCTCATAACTCTTTACTCACGCGTGTGACAAACATAGTTCATTGAACCAACCGCCGCGGTACAGCCTACCGGCCTTTGTCAGATGACCAGATTACTGCCATCTTTGACGCGTGATGCGCGTGGCGTCCACACTAATCAAGCTAAGATCAGGCTTGGATCCGGCATTTTAGAGATCTAAATCCCGTCCTGGCGGACCGAGCCCGTTCGAGCCGAGTACAAAATCACTGAATCGATTACCGACGATTGAGAATACTGAGGCGAGGCAATTACCGAGCCTCCTCACGCTTGCCTACTATTTCGGCAATTTCCCACAGAAAACTAAATCCGATCAATTATAGGAAGAAAGAGAACCCACCTGGTAGCCTCCTGCGACCTTCACATTTCCTCGTCCTGACATTCCTGGTCGATAATTACTTTATTGAAACAATTGTTACCCAGCCTAATTCATATTGAATTCAACTGATAGTTTACAATATTTAAAGATGATTCACATTACTGCAAGTATCTAAAAGTCGCAGTATCCAGCTCATTTAGCTAATACTGACCACTCGGACTGCTCGCAGTCAGCCGCATAGTTGATTCGTTATTCAATGTTCTATGCCCCAGCGAATTCACTTTAGTTTCAAACTAATTTCAGGTTATTCTGTGTGGGTATTCAAATTCCCCGTCACAAAAGATAGAAGATGTGACCTAATATCCTGAAGCAACCATATGAAATGGAACTAGCTGGTGCAACATAGCATAATGTTTGACCAAGATTCCTTCCAGATCTTCGCACTGGTATTCTTCTTCGGACATCTCCTAATCTACTTCTGACATACTGCTGTTATGATTTTGAGTTTCATCAAACTCCAATCTCCGCAGTATTCTGATACATTCTCGAAGTCCATCTCCGATGATGATTGTGCATGTTTCCCTCTTTCTGCTTTTTTTATATTTCCCTCTTCCTCTTTCTATCTTGGGCTCATGCAATTATTTCCAATTTTTTCTTAATCACTTTCCCTTATTCTTCTTTCTGCACATTTTCCAGGTGTGAAATTTTTTTCCATCAACGTTAATTTTCTCCACGAGATTATCTAGGGATTTTCCTAATTTTTTTTCTCTTACATCTGCTGGTTGTCTCATTCCATCTGTTTGTGGACTTTCATGTTCAGTACTCATCACAAAAACTCTCCAAAGCTCTTACAATTCTTGTTTCTCATTCCTTTTGAGTTATCTGCCTTGCCTGGCCTTTCCTCTTTTCTGCGAGTTCAGTTCTTTTCCACGGGTTACGTCACCCCTAAAGTTGACTCCACCCTGCTCAATGGCGCACTATCTTGATTGTCTCTGTTGAGTTGTCCTCTGACAGCTAAGAGGTGGTCCAGTACCAATCCCTATCCTCCTGCTCGCCAAAAATTTTCTAGCGTGTTTCTGACTGTAAATATATGATTAAGTTATTTATGATGGTAATTAAACATTCTATCTCCTGGAAATAAGATAATCGTCCAAGCTAGGAACGCTCAAACGAGATCCGGCAATTTTTTGGCCAGAAGTTGCTGAAATGTCATTGAGATCTTCTCTTTCTGCATTTGCTCTGTTGGAAATATAATTAAAAGTGTATCTTATTTCTCTTCTGAGGTGCGGGAAGAAACGGCTGCCTTGAAATAAATTCGTGATTCCATGTCCCGACACCCACAGTTGTCCACTAAACGTGGACGTGTTTGGGCCCTTCCAAACTGCGATCAACGGGAGATTCTATATATTTATGCGGATGAATTCACAGTGCCACGTTCGATTATTTAGGAGATTTCGGCGATGTTCTTACGTGCATTCTTTTTTAGGAATCTTCCCTTTCCTCTTTTTTTGTACCAGCGCGTTTCCAACGCACTGGGCTTTGTTATCCCAACTAATGCATGAGCCAACCATCAATCCCACGATGTTATACGGCGTGATTTTGGCGTTCACCTCTATCTCTAGCGTCCTCTTCTCAGTCACCCATCTGCCGCAATTTCAGAACGTATGCTCGACATTGTCAACGTTGCTTGGGCAGTAATCAAAGTTAGAAATGGGTTTTATGTTCCTACGGTGCAGGTAAGCGTTGAAGTGGCTGTGACCAGAAAGAAACTGGGTAAGGTAAAAATATACCTCCCCATATCCCCCGTTGACCCATGGTATCAAATTGCCTACCATCCTGACAGTACATCTTCCTGTTGAATCTGTTCTCCACTGCTCCTCCCACTCTTGATAAGTAAATATCCTTTCAAGAGTAGCAATGCTATCATCTGCATCATGTTGCTTCGCCATGTAGATTCTCTTCTTCTCGGCTGCTAGAAGATCAATTGGGTTACAAACCGCTACGATCATAAAAGTCGGATCGGACACTGATCTGTAGGCACAAGCTACCCTAAGCGCAGCTTCACGTTGATCTCTTAAAAGCTTGTTCCTACGACAGTCAAACCTTAGGGCGCCTGCCCACACTTCTGCTCCATAAAGTATGACAGAGTTTGCGACACTCATCAGAATCCTCCTCTTGCAACTCCTAGGGCCAGCAATGTTCGGCATGAGCCTTGATAGCATACGTACCATAGTCTCAGCTTCACACGCAGCAGTGACGATGTAAACTCCAAAATTGAGCTTCTCGTCAATCCATGTACACAGACACTTCAGTGAATTCACGGCTTCAACGCCATGCCCAGCGATATACGCTTCGAAGGGCTTACTGAAGCGCCTCTGCCTAGTTAGCACTACAACTTCAGTCTTCTTGACAGCCAGTTGCAAACCATGACTATGAAGCCAATACTCAACCTTCCTTGAGACAATGGCTACCAAGAATCTGGCTTTTGCTTCTGTCCTAACAGCTATCATTGCCGCAAGATCATCGGCAAATCCAATCAGCTTCACTCCATCAGGAAGGTCTAATAACAAAACCCCATCATAAATAAGATTCCAAATGTCTGGTCCAAGAACTAAACCTTGAGCAACACCCGACGTAACCTTGACGCAGCGCGTACCTTCCGTTGGTTCAAAGATTAGCTGCCTATGATTGAGATAATCGCCGATAACACGTAGCAGATACTCAAGGATCTTGTTGTTTTTCCTCATAACATCAAGAATGTCAATCCATCTCTGAGAGTTGAATGCATTCTTGACATGAAACGTTATCGTGATGCAGACATTCCTTATCCGATATTTTCTACTCCAAGCCTTGTCAGATTCCTGGAGAGCCTCTCAAATCGCTTCCATCGTTGACTTGCCTTGTCGAAAGCCGTACTGGTTATCGGCTAGGCCCCCTGCTGCCTGTACGGCCGCCCATAACCTGGCCGCCAGAAAAACTTCAAATAGTTTCCCTGTGACATCGAGTATACAGAGAGGCCTGTACCATCAGGGCCTGGTGCTTTACCACAGTATACTTCGAGGCTGCAGTCCACAGATCCTTTTTGATAAAAAGAAGGATTGCTTAAGGTAGACAATCTCCTCCCGTGCATTTTTTTTATACAGTAGGAGGGGAAATCTTGCATTAGACGCCCATGATGGTACTGGGCAGTGTCGGATTCCTACTGACAAAACCCCTGCTTTTCATACCAACCCAGAACTCCGGAACTGCTTACCGCATTACTTCAGAGTCCTAGGAATAAGGCCACTACGCCGTGCCTCAGCGTCCTGCCCGGAAAAGAGTTCTTGCCTCGTCTCCAACTTGAATCCTTATCTTCTTCAACATGCATGCATCGTCCTCCACAGTGCACTGGCTGCACTCAGACTCGTCGGCCCTCGACATGCTGTAGAGAACTAAGGATTAGCCACTTTCCCCCTTATCTTCTCTCCCTTCTTCTTCTGTCTCAGCTCATTTTCAACGTACGTTCACCTCTATCTCCAGCTTCCTCTTCTCAGTCGCCCATCTGCCGCAGTCGAAGAACGTATGCTCGACATTGTCAACCTTACTTGGGCAGTAATCACAGCAAGGAGAGTAATCACGTGCATTGGAAATTGGTGAAAATTAAGTGAACTTGAAATGAAGCTTTTGGTCCAGAGGAATATGGCCAATGGATGCAAACATCTTTCAGGAAATAGGTTCTGTGATTAGCGCAACGACGGATCAAGCAATTTCGAATAATAATCCGAATGGAATGAATGTTGATAAGGAAGGAGGAAGGTATGAGGGACGAATTCAACATTGAAAAGGAGAAATCATTCCATTGGGCCAAAAAACTTCACGCGCATCAACTTCATTCTCAGATTTATGTCAAGAGTTGCATTCTCCTTCTCGAAGGCTCCGCGACGCAGAAAGCAGCTCAGAGAGCGACCGAATTTTTTTCCCCCCTGAGCGATTGAAACTAAAATTAATGCACTCATTACACATATTTTCTCGACGGAAGAAAACTTTTTAATCTTCCGTGATACGAGAAAAATCATTCGGAATCAATAATATCTTAATTGGAAGCTTATTCTCTAGCCGTTCGATAAACATGCAAAAATGGATGTTGCAATCAACGTGCGTCTTTAAGTTCAACAGTTTGTTTGGCCTAAATAATATTTCTTCGCTTTGAAGACTTAGTCCACAAACTTTGTGGATTCAAGTGATGCTGGGGATTCTTCGGGCGATAATAAAACTGAGCAGAAAGATAATGACAATTTCATATAGAATATGTATATATACAAGAATGATTCAAATGTACGTTCAATCGTACATGGAACCTTTCTAGGAAGAATGAAGTTCCTTTACAGCATCCTCATCCTCAAAATTGTGGTTTTGCTAAATTTTGATAGTAAGTGTAAACAGTTTTCAATTTTTTATTTTCTGTAATGATAATTTACTAGCGTAGGCAGATTTTTAGTTCCCATCGCAGGATGAAGGTGGTTCGAGGCGATAAAGAACTAATACTCCTGAAACGAATATCTTCAACGTATATTCTTCTTATTTTATCCTTATCTGGAATCCTCTTCTACTATCTACCGTACCTAATCCCAGATGCTTCGTAATCTGCCGTCGACTGCTGTATCATTTAATCACAAATGATCTGAAATTTTTAGCTCTATCCCGTCACATCATTTTATTGCTCTTTTCCTCAAGGAGCCATTTAAGTCCTTTCCCTACCTTGCTCAACTAGCTGTTTAATCTTCTTGACCCTTATAGCCCCATTCATCTATACCTTTGCGCCACCAATCCTATTCAAAATTCACTCCATTTTTTGGTAGACTATCTCTACTTTCTTTGTCATTTGAGCGACGCTCTTACATCTTTCCAATATCCACATGCTATTATCCCCTTCTTTATTTTAGATCTCATCACTCTATTCCAGCACTTTCTTTCTATTATTTTCTGGGTCATTCCTATCATCTTTATCAAGCCTTTATCGTCCCTTTATACCTGATTCATTCAAGGGCACTCTGGTCTTTCCGAAGAAAATTCCGCTTTAAAACCAAACGAAGAGTTGACAAGATCCTTGAGCACATAATTCTCTCTTTCCCGAATCGTCTTCACATTATTTACATCTTTCTTACAACTACATCTTCTCCTTCTTACGCAACTATCTCCATTCCTCCTCAGCCTTCCTTCTCTTTTCCTCCATCTTGCCCAACATCCCCTGTTCTCACGCAATCGCCCTTGTCTCTACCTTTTTCATGCAGTATCAATTCAATGCTTATTTCACTCGTATCCAACTCCTACATTCTTCCAACCAATGTTTTACCTTCGCATACCTCTTTCCACACAACTCGCACATTCTCTTCTCCTGCGGAAGCGAGAACCTATAAGTGCTTCCCATTCTTCCACATCTCATTCTCGCTATTATCTCCTGGCATCCTTTCTCTCCTTTCTCACGAAAATGCCACGCTCTCTTCATTGGTATAACCCGTATTTCTCATTATACCTTGACTCCCTTTACTCTCTCTCCATGCCGTTCCTCCTAACAATCTCATACAACTTTCTTCCTTCCTCGTAACTTCCCCTCACCTAATCCCTATGCAGACCATTTTTTCAAGAATACCTTTCTCTTTTATCATCTACCTGTCCCTCTCCTCTCCTGTTCTCCTTCTTCCACCAACACTTCCTCGCCAGCCTACTTCCCTCCTCTCCCATGAATGTCTCCTCATACTTACTCGCACGGCTACCTGTCAAAATCCACAAACTCGTTCTCCCTGTCTCCCTTATCACAATAGAACTAGATGTACTTCTATCCAACCCCAGTGTTCATCTGATATACCTTCCCTGAACCTTATTTACCTCCTCCCTTTTAGCTTTCCTCCATACAGTAGCACGCTCATAAGTAGAGAGTCAAACAGATTCATTCTCCTTCCAAAGTCTTCTGCAAACAACCTCTTTCCCAATCCCCACACCTGCCTCATCACAACCTTTGCCCTCGTTACCCTCTCCTTTATATGCCCCTTCACTCCTCCATTCCTTCAAAACAGGAACCCCAGGTACACTAACTCTTTCGCCTCCTGCACCATTGTCCCTTTCCATTTCCAATCCCTTCTCTTATCTCTTCCACCTCCTCTCCTGAATACTATAACCTTGGACTTTCCTGCATTTAGCTCTAATCGACTCCTTTCCAGGTACCTTTTCAAGCTCCTAATAATCTCTTGCAATGCTTCTTTACTTCTTGACAGCAACATTATGTCATCCGCATACGCAAGTGACCGAATCCTAACTCCTCCTACCCTCAATCACCCAACTACTCCTTCCTCTAGCTTCTTCTCCATTTCAGCGATTGAGATCGCGAGAAGCGCTAAGCTGAGCGGATCACCTTGCCTCAACCCTTTATTCATCCAGACACCCTCTGAAATCATGTCCCCTCCTCTCGCCCTATCTTTCGTCTCTTTATACACCTCCCTTACTCTTCTGATCAGAACTCCCTCTACTCCTCTCTCCTTTACCACCTCCCATAACCTCCCCTGATCCACCGATGGGGAAGCATCTTTTAGATCTACGAAAAACGCGTGCACTTCCGACCCCTTCTCTACTATTTTTCTATCCACCACGTCCTGCAAAGTATAAATATTGTCCATAGTGATCCTCCCTGCTCTGAAACTCGCCTGAGTCTCCAGCGAAATGCTTTTCCCGTCAACCTAATTCTGTGCCCTCTCCGCTAATACCATTGCGTACTCTTTGTACGCCTTGCTCATCAATGTGATTCCTCTATAATTAACCTGTCTATCCCCATCCCCCTTCCTATAAAGTGCCACTATCAGCTCCTCTAGCTACTCTCCTGGCAATCCTTTACCACTCCATACCTTCTCAACGACCTCTTCCAGCCTGTCTCTAACAGCTAGTGTGCTGAAAATCCACGCTTTGTTCTGCACTCCGCCCAAGCCTGCTGTCTTCGACCTTCTCAATTTTCTCATTTTCAACGCTTTATCCTCGTCACTTAACTCTGACCCTCCCTCCTCTCTCATTCTTTTACTTCCCCCATCTATCTTCCGTTTGTCTGAGACATGAAATGAGTTCTTGAAAAACTGCATCCATTCCTCATTTCCGATCTTCTTACTTATCCCGTCCCTGCGCTTTATGAACCTATTTATTATCTTTCACACGTCCGTCTCGGTCTTGACACTACTCAACTTCCCTTCCAGCTCCTATTCTCTCCCTTGCTCTTTTCTTTTACACAACAACCTAAACTCCTTCCTCGTTTTTACTTTCTCCTCTCTCTTCGCGGTCCTTTTATCTCATCTGCACTGTCTTCGCTCCCGCTGCATCCTTCCTTTGTTTACTCTCTTCCCTATTTGATTCAAATTCAAAGATTAATGTGACACAGTAGCACCTTACATTCTGACGGAAAAGAGAATAAGGAGGCTTATGGTTAGAATAAAAGTGGATAATGAGTCAGGCCCGAATCACACTTCATTGATAGCGAAATAAGGTGCGATAGGATGAAGAAGAAAGGAATACCGATGAAAAAATTCACAATGGTCAGTTTAAGGTAAAATGTCTAAAGAGAATTTGAACAAAAAATGAAAAAAATTCTGTGGAAAGTATGAGGATGAAGGAGCATAACTGCTGTTAGGACAAATACAAAAGAGTATTTGAAAAGGTAGGAGATAGATGGAGGCTCTAGTGAGACGGTGGGTACAGGGAAAGTTCGGACAGGATGAAGGAGCCTGAGAGAAAAGCAAAGGAGTGGAGAAAGATATCAGGGATAGAAAAGGTACGCAGGAGAAGTAAGAGAGGGTGGGTGGTCACCAATGTTGCGATAACAGGGGACAAAGAGGGAGAGTACCAGGAGCAACTAGGGGAAGTGAGTTCTGAAGGGGAGTCCGTGCAAGAGATATGGGGAGATTCGAAAGTAGAGATGACAGGGTGTGTGCAAAAGGAAAGGTTCAGAAAGGAGAAGAAAGGAATGGCGACGCCGTGATGAGACGAGGAATGTAGAAAAATGGAGAGATGGGGAGAGAGGAAGAAAGGTCATTAATGCGGACATCAGGAGTTTCAGGTTTCGATTGAAATCCCCAAAGACCGACTTAGCTCTGGCCAAACAAAGAGGTTCTAATCTCTGGAGTTGTCTCATGCTTGATCTCGAAGTTAATTAATGATCTTTTTTTTGAATGAGAAATTTTTATTTTCCCTTTACAGCAACAGTTGCTCCAGGAATTAGTGACTATCTTACACCCTGGCGACGACCTGCTACTTATCAAGTAACTCCACTCCCAACCAGGATTATAGTTTTCCTGAACAGACAAATTGGAATGTGGCTGTCTCCTCAACCTGAACCTACACTTATGGCAGTCACCTGCTTTGGTCAAGATGGAAATCTTCGTCCGAATGCCACTGTCCGGCAAAAAGAAGGTATAATTGTCTATCCTGTTAGCTTTTCAGATAGCATTAATTTTGTAGCGTATGTTAAGGATGGAAACAATTGTGTAGGAGTTGACATGACACCTGCGTAATTTTAACGCAAAGAAGATTAACAAGAGGTGTCCAAACTTTTTCAAGTCGGAGCCAGAGCTGTGGCTCCAAACTCGAATCAAGGGCCACTTTTCAAAAAGAAAAATTATAACGCTATTTTTGATTGTTTTATCAAATATGAACATATTTTTCTTTATTTAACATTCAATGCGATTGTTGACATTCTTTATTTTCTGTAAGTTTACTTAAATCCGGCTTGTCTTGGGAAATGTCACAACGCGATTCTGATTCCGAATTTTGCTGTGCTAAGAGGCTACCCTGCTGAGAATTTCGGATTCCGGAATTGATCCAAACTAATCCGAAATCTATCCGATTCAAGAATTTTTTCGCAAACCTGTACATTCTGATCCGAAAATTGTACGAAGAGAGTCAGGAATTGAACTATCTGAGTCCAAAGTCTGTCCGGACAATAAAGTTTCACTCTGGAAAGAGTCCGCTTTCATCCGAAAGAAGTCCGGAGTTTAGAACCTGAAATTATTTTTGTTAAAGTGAAAACGGAAAGTGGTCCGATTAAGTCCGAAATCTGTCCGTTCGAAAACACAGACTCCGAAAATAGTACGGCTCCATCTGAAATGAGCCCGGAATCCAGAACCTGAAATTATTTTTGTTAAAGTGAAAACGGTAAGTGGTCCGGTTAAATCCGAAATCTGTCCGTTCAAAAACAACGACTCCAGAAATAGTCTGGCTCTATCTTAAATCAGTCCGGGATACAGAACCTGAAATTATTTTTGTTGAAGTGAAAAACGGAGAGTAAGCCGAATAAATGCGAAATCGGTTCATTTAAAAACATCGATTCCGGGAATTGTACGGTTTTATACGAAATTAATCCGCGGCTTTGAGCTATAATTCAGTAAAGCTAAAGTGAAAACGAAACGTCGTCTGAATAAATCTTGAACCCGTGAAGTCAGAATATTTACTCCGGTAATATTCTGCATCTATCCGAAATTAATACGCAGCTTTGAGTTGTATCTTAGTAAAGTGAAAACGGAAAGTGGTCCGACTAATCCTCCAGACCGTACAAACCACGGACTTCACCGGACACAAACCTGATTAATCATATCCAGAAAACCGTACAAATAACAGAGTTGACCGGACACGAATCGAATTACTCATATCCGGATGACCGTACAAGAAATGGACGAGAGCGGACACAATCTGGATTAATCACAACCGGAAGACCGTACATGAAGCGGATATGATCCGGATTGATTGTATTCTTCAGACAGTACAAATCACAGACCCAAGCGGACACCTTTCGGATTGATTGTATTCTTCAGACCACACGAAACACGGATTCGGTTGGACGCATACCAGATCAACCGCATCCAGAAAACCGTAAAAAACACGGACCTGAACGGACACATTCCGGATAGATCGTATTTTTCAGACCGCACAAAACACGGATTCGACTTGACACAATCCGGATTAATCACATCCTGAAGACCGTACAAAACACGGACATGACTGGACACGATTCGACTAGATGACATTCTTCAGACCGTACTAAACACGGACTCGACTGAACACATACCGGATCAACCGCATCCAGATTGCCGTAGGAAACACGAATTCTACCGGACCTAATCCGGATTTTTCACATCCGGAAGACCCTTCAAAAAACAGACATGATCGGACACAATTCGGATTGATAACATTCTTCAGATTGTACTAAACAAGGACTCGACTAAACACATACCGGATCAACCGCATCAAGAAGACCGTACAAAACACGAAACCGAACGGATACATTCTGGATTGATCACATCCGGAAATCCCTCAAAAAATGGACATGACCGGTCACAATAAGGATTAATACCATCCGCTTTACCGTACAAAATACGGACATGACTGGACACAATTCGACTAGATCACATCCTTCAGACCGTACTAAACACGGACTCG
>WSXT02054096.1:0-12863 GCA_011762715.2 Neuroterus valhalla
CTAACTGAAAGAGTGACTAAAATTGAATAGAAGTAACTGATGCGATCACAATAATTTGGTTAAATTTATGACAATTCCAGGTTAAAATTCACTGAATTCAGAAGAATATATAATGATTGAGGGGAATTCGAGATAATCTGGATGAAGCTGTTTTAAAATTGAAAAATTTAAAATAAATTAAAACCGAATTTGAATTCCTGTATAATGCCAAACATTCGAGTTGTATTCTAAGGATTGTTTTCTATTCCCAGGGATTTCGGATATTGAAATTTAAAAATTAGAAAAAATTTTCCATAAATTTTAGCAAAATGGGAGAAAACTGTATTCAAGGGGTCGATTATGCAACTTCTTAACTTTTTTTATATTGTTTTCGGATGTTCCCTGTTTCCGTTGTTGAAAAATCAAAACTTTAAAGACAATCGGCGTTAACATCGGAAAAAGAATTATGAAAAAGGAAGAGTTGAGTAATGCACCCCAGGGCAAATGGAGTAAACAGAATTTAAAGAAAATCCTTATATAAAAAATTGTTTTCTTCATTTGTACTTGTAAAAATGAATGTTCAATCTTTCTACCTTTTCTCCCCTTTTTTGTGAGAAAATCACAATATTTCCTCTTTTTTGATTTCGTCTTACGCTGTGCACCCTGACCTTTTCTTAGAAATATACCTCAGCGCAGTTGCTGTTGTAGATTATTATTTTCTGATAGGAATTTCAAAATATTTTTTAATTGGAAATTCAAATGGTCTGTTGAAAATCAATTTTTAGGTTGAGAATTATTTGGTTTCAGGAGAGGGTTAAACTATGTGGTTTGAAATCGGGTTCTTTTGTTTAGAATAATCCATTCTAGATAGATTGGAATCTGATGCGACCTGAAATATCCAAAATTACATTATAAGATAAAAATGTATCCTTCCTGTTTGTGAATTCAAGGAACTCAGTTGGGAGCGACAATATTTTCTCGCAAAGTATTTTTTTCTTGATTTCAAATCCATTTGTTGTGGCCAAAAATTACACTTCTTTGTTGAAGATCCCTATTTTCCGATAAACTTCAAGAATGCAAGATTCCACATTGTAATGTAGCTTTATTCAAATGAAAGCTATCAAATTTCCCATGGAGAATCAATCTTTTTTGGTCTTTAGTTCACCCACTGAGCAGAAAGTGCAACTTATACTTGGTGAACTATTTTTTTCAATATGAGTTTTCTCTTTTTACTTGACAGGTATTTACATAATTTGTATTCATTGGTTCCACTATTCTCTATTGGATCCGTTTCTGTTCAGTTACCTTTCTTTATTTTCGTAAGCTTTTTGAACTGTTCCCTCGATAGACGCACAAACTATTCCAAAAATACTACTTGCACTTAGGAAAAAGGGTTTAATTTTCAACAGGATGATTCAGACTGAAAATTCTTCCAATTGAGAAATTTGAAAACGGAACGTTCACATATTACGTAACGCACTTTTCTTATGTTTACACCGTTGCATCTCTTTTGGCATCGCAGCATTTTCAATTTTCGTCTCTATTTAAACAAAAGAAATTTGCGTTACGTAATATGTGAACGTCCCCAAAGATCATTAATAATATTTTCCTGTATTTCATTTCACAGAATCAATGGATCACGCTGTTGCTACCGTAGAGTACCGTAACGGAATAGAATATGGCTTACGCTTTAACGACATTGTTTACCCCAAAGGAACATATGCTCTTGAACCAGGTAATTCAAAAACTGAAATTAATTCCAAAACAGTTGGGATAATTAGAAGAAATAGCACGCGGATTCTGAAGGGACATATGAAATATTGTATAATGCTTGAATCATCAGTATACATATTGTTCCTGAACTAATAGAAAATTTTTAGGATTCTGGACAGGAATCCGAATCCTATTCTATAATTTTCTCAATTTTTGAAATATGAATGACATATTCCTTTTTACATGATCAGCCCAAGGAGGAACACGAATGATACCACATTTTATAGGAACAGTCACACCTCTTCCTGAAGATAGAGTATGTCATGACGGAAAGGTTGTTGGAAGACCCATGGGACTGGGTTTTATTGCATTACATCCAAATGGCCAACCAGGTAATCCATGAATTTTGACACAATCTCAAAAAAATATTTTATAATCTCGCCTGTGTTCGAATTCCAGCGGAACTGGGAATTAATTTTCTACAACTCAAAAAAACAATATTTTAATAATTATTCACGCAAATATTGATAATACTAGATGACAAAAATATTTACATGATAGTATTACTATGTATGCCTGGTCAATATAATGACATCAAAATTAAAAATTACGTTCATGTTGGAACAATGAATAATCTTACAAGTATAACAATTTCATCGAAATCGGCTTGTAGGAGATCGTGAAAAATGAATCTTGCACTCTCCGTAGCTAAGTGGGTTAAAGCATCAGACCAGAAATCTGTAGGACCTGGGTTCGGGTCTTAGCGGACTGAGAAACACACTTTTTCACAATTTTTAAAACAATATTTGAGTAATCGATTATTTGAATGTTTGAAAGACCAGCACACAAAAATGATCATTCTGAGAAAGTCTTCTGATGATCAATTAACTCTTTTGTTCTAAGTTTAAATTTTTCGTTTGATATTGAACTATTCCATGGATTACTCGTTTCTTCAGCAATATTCAACTTTACTGTAGGAAATTATACTGTCCGTTCAAAAATGATCTTCTTTGTCCAAACTCATTTTGTCACCTTGTTCAAAGATTTTACAAAATCGTGGGCAATTGATTTTCTTCTTGTTCGAAATTTTTCTGTCTTTGTTGACAGTTCGACAATTTTATATAGAATTGAATTCTTCACCCAAAATTAGGAAAAATGCATTATCTTGTCAAAATTTATCTTTTCCCTTTGAACTCCTATTCTGTGGAGCAAATGAAGGTCTTCTAGTATCGAATGCACCCGATTGGTAAAACATTTGAATAGTTGTTTTAAAAATTCAACTGTTTTCAAATTGAACAAGAAAAAAACTGCCTTGAATTAGTATAACTATAAAACACTGAGACGATTTTTGAAATTATAAAATGAAAATTCTTTTTTTTGTGAATAGCTTCTTTGTTAGCAAGATATTCTTTCTTTCTTGTTCGTTTGTGTAATGCTTATTTCTTTGGTGAAATACTATATTACTTTGAGGTAATTAGTCTAATTGGATTAGAGAATCATCTTTTCTCGTGAGAATTTTTGTCTGATATCCAACTTTTCAGCTTTAGAACAATTATATTGTTGATCGTTCATCTTTTTATGATCAATCAAAATGGTTTTATTCAAAAATTGAACTTTATAAATGAACTTCTTTTGGCCGGAGATTCATTCACGAGAATCGACAGTCTTCTGTTTTGTCTAAGGTGTTTCTTCTTCTCCAATCGAATTCAATTTTTCTCCGTTTAGAGTTTATCTTTTCTGTTGAGATCGAAATATTTGATTGTCGATTAGAAATGCAAGAAAATTGATGTGAAGTCATTTTGTGGACCAATCTAACTGTTATAGATTTCAAATAGGAATGTTCAGTATTGGAGATGCATTATTAAGGTGAAAGTTTTTTTTTTTTTTTGTTGAAAATGGACCGACTTTGGTTGACGATATGGTTGCATAGGCATTCAAGATTGAGAAATCCGCGTTCGCCTTTACGGCATGCGATGTATAAGCGTGGAACGAACGAGTTGATTTGCAAGCTTTTCTTCATATGCATCATCTTGCGCGTAGTGATATCGAGAACCCTGAGCTCGCTCTTCGTAAATGGACCCACCCCAAACGAATAGGGAAGAACTGAGATGGCAAGCATCTTAGTGACAGGTTGGATGACCGTATTTTTCAAAATGAATCTCCTCATGATAACTTTTCCGCAATATCATCTGTATTTCGAACGAAGAGATATTCAGCGAGTGTCGATTGCGCGTATGATAGTCAAGTGCCCATTCAAAAGTACACCACTATTCGCAGATTTGAATATTATTGACGTGCACTTAACTTTTTTGGAAATGAAATTCAGATTTCCCGACTCTTTTATAATAGAAACGCTCTATTATTTCTGTTTCATAAGTGTACTAACCATCTACTTATTTAATTAACATTCTTATTTTTGCAGTATTATACAACGGTCAGCTTGTTGCCTTCCAGCCACAAAATGGTTATTATCTGGTACGTGATTGGAAAAGTGTTGCAATATATGAAACCCGTGAGTTCCACCAGTTGGAACATCGACTTCAAGAGTTCTACCAATTCCATTTGGTTTAGAATTTTTCACTTATTTAATGGTCACTCAAGCTGTGGAAGTGAGCGTCTATTCAACCAAGAGATAAACAGAAAATGCGCATTTGTGCAGTACACTCATAAGATCCATGAAACTTTTCAGAGTAATATGAGCATATCACCGTATTCGCAGATGCGCATCTGTTGTTTTCTCTGTACGTAAGTCGTGATAAATTTGTGAATCATATATTTGTTTCATAGAATTTTGTATCTATCAGAAAGTCAAATAGAACTATCTTTTAGATTGCCAAATGGGAAATAAAATTCAGTTTAAACTCAATATAGTTTCAAGATTCTTTGAAGCGAGAGCATCTATCCCATTTATTATCGGAACGATTTTTTCATCAATCAAATTGATATTTGTTATTAAAAAAACTAGCTTTAAGATTTACGGAAACCTCGCGCATAATCAAATGCTGAAAGGTGAGTAGCATGGTAGAAGAGTGAATGAGGAAAAGGAAAAGGCTTCAGGGGATACATAGCGCGCAGGACAATGCTGCCGAAGTGATTTGAAAGACGCTACTTAGTAATTATGAAATGATATCCTAGGCACCTGAAATCTCAGGAGTGAATGATATCCCCTAAGAAATTGAAATCTGAGTTTTCGTCCAAGTTTTTGTTCAAGATAAGACTTGCTTATTTCAATCGATTTCTCAAAAAATGGGATAATCTACGTATATACTCACAACGAAGGCAAGAGCTAAAATATCATTGTTTTTGTGGTAACAATTGAGAGACCGCCAGTAAGGAGTACCAAGGCACGAATGGCACTGTCAAGATTTTAATTTGGATGAAATTGATGACCATTGGAAAAGAGCCCTGATAAAGGATGCGGACGGCGTCTTTCTCCTCGTAGTGCTACAGGGCAAATAGGTGTATCTTATTTGTGGACACATGGTGAACACTGAAGTGATTTGTGTTGAGTCTCAACAAAGCGTGATTAGTCAACCTCAAAATGAGGCTTGCGAAAAATCCTTAGTACGACACCGTGTTCAAGCGACTACGAGGGAATCACCAGCATTTATTGCCCGGAGTTATTATGCCATTTTCACGTCGGGAAAAGATTTTCAAATGGTCTACATTTGAAATAATAATGTTTAGCAGAAGCATTGAACAGGAGCTTTGATTTGTGTCACATTTTCGAAAAATCCAAGGAAGCGCTTGTCTTTCCAGAGGAGATAAGTTTTGCTCGGATAATTTTCCCGTCAAGCATAACACACATGAACTGCTTTGGCTTGTACTTTGAAGTAGATTGAATACATGGGAGAAGACGAGAATGCTGCATGTGGCCACAGACCATTTCACGACTTTTCTTTATGTTTTGGTCGAGTCATCGCTCCTCAAGTAAACTCTTATAACGTGAAAACGTTCTACCCTAAACAACGATAATTCTGCAGAAGGCGCTGAAACCATAGGCCGTTTGATGAAGAGAATCAAATTCTTGAAACCAGAAGTCAAAATCAAAGAGATCATCACAATGACGGTCAAGGGTTTTCCTATACAAACAAAAATCTTAAAGCAGGTGGAGCCGAAAAGAACCACAATGAATTCGGAGTCATCTTTTTATATGTTTGAAACGAGGGCATCCCTCTTAAAACTGTGACGTAAATATCTCATGTGACTGGTACGGAACTCGTCACTCGCTTCTTCTGTGTCGAGATTCTTGCAGTTATTAGAGTAACACATTTCCAAAAAAACCCAAGACACCAGTAGTAAATAAAGTTGTCCGACAAAACCTCGCGAGGTAATGGACTCAACCTGTTGTTTAATTACGAATGTGTTATGTTGCATTCAAATTCTGGAGAAAAGCTTGCTTGAGCAGCGACTGGTAGCCAACCTTATGATATTTATGCAGTTTTTATAAGAAGTAAAAGGGGTGTTAACGCGTGCCATCGTCGAGCGATGAGTAAAGAAATATACAGTGCAGATATTGCAAGTGTAAAAATACAGGATGCGTTGAGGAATTGCCAAAAAATGAGATAAACCTTGTTTCTCACTATTTGTCTTATCGGAGTGTTGTCAAGTCAAAAATTACAACACAATAAAACTAGTTTTCGATGCGGCTGCAAGTGGAGAGGATCAGCTTATGCCTCAAAGAAGGTCTCATTTCAATCGAATCGATTCGCACCTCCTTGGCAAGATTTTGAGAAGACGATATCACTGTAATAGTGATATTTTGGGAGGATTTTTCAGTTAGAATGGTCGAGAATATTTGACGCTAGTGAACTTCGAATTCAACTAAAGTTATGATAAACCAAATCTTGAGTAAATGAGAACACAATTTCACGATTACACCTTAATTTATTTCACTTATAAAGCATATTTTATTTCTGCGAACCCAATTAATATGAATCCGAACAGTAACAGTCTGAATCATGGTCTAAGTACGAGAAGAAAACAGGAGCTTGTTACTCTTTCGGTGGCGAATTAGTATCTGGTCTTGCTCGAAAAGCAAAACATTTCAAAGCATTCAAAGCATTTCAATGCTTTGAACAGATATACCTAAATACACGAAAATAAAGTAAAGCGCTTTCTAGTCATAAACTGTAATAGCTATATTGAGATAATCCTCGTACCAAGATGCCCAAAGAGGACGCCTGAATTCTGTAAAGTATATTGGCAAATTTAAGATTATATTAAAATAAAGCCTACCAATTCTTACGTTCTATCAGGACGTAATATCTCGCCCCCTTTGAACTATCAGAGTTCGAAACAAACAAAGACAAAAAACCTTGTCTATAATAATACGTAATACATAATACATGATACATGATACATAATTAAATCCAAGGTGGCCCTTATATCAGGGTAACCTTATTTTACAAAAGAATTGGAGAGTGATGAATTTACTGCCTAATCTCTTCGTTAGTGTCCTGCTCTTGAATGGGAAGAGGACACAGCTTCTTGACACTCCTTTTGATAACTCTGAATTCAATTTTCACAGAAGCAACCCTTACAACTCCATCACTTCCGGGGTGCACTTCCATCACGCGACCCATCTTCAACAGCAAAGGCGGTGCGTTGTCTTCCCTCAGGACCATCATAGTGCCGATCGAAATGGCATTGTTAGAGCCTTCCTCCCATTTAGTGCGGGAAGGAAGCTCATTTAGATACTCCTTATGCCATCGGGTCTGGAAATGTTGCCTCAGCATTTGTATGTGCTGCCAAGCTGACAATCGATTGACAGCAATGTGGTCTAGATTTGCCTGAGAAAAGGTCATCAATGGCTCACTAACCAGAAAGTGTCCAGGAGTCAAGGGACTATAATCATTAGGAACAGATGAGAGAGGGGAAAGAGCACGGGAATTTAAAATAGCTTCAATCCTAATCACTTGTGTTTGAAGTTGCTCATACGTTAGAAGCGTATCATCGACAGTACGTAAAAGATAATGCTCATATGATTTTACAGCCGATTCCCAGAGTCCGCCGAAATGCGGAGAGCGTGGTGGTATAAACGACCAATTAACCCCTTGCCCGGACAAATATCGTTGCACAGCCCCATAGTGCTCATCTGATACAAGCAATTCATGAAACTGTGCAAGTTCACGGCTTGCTTCCGCAAAAATTAGTAGCATTGTCGGAGGTTATCGAAGTTGATTTGCCGCGCCGAGCAAAGAATCTTTTTAACGAGGCGAGAAATGCTCAGTGGCAAGACAAACAAAAACAGCCACGTAGCATTTTACTTTACTGCGGTTTCGATGTCGCCTTTCCATTATGAAAAAGGGTCTACAGTAATCTACACCAGTGTGGACAAAAGGTCGAGTAAATCTCGAGCGTTTCGCAGGTAGGCTTCCCATGACCTAATTCACATCATGAGGTTAAGCGCGAGCACACGGAACGCATTGATGGATCACACGCAGAGGGAGTCATCATCGGGAGTCAATTCAGAGTTTGATAACCTCCCGCCTACCTTGAGTATACCTTTATCTAAAAAAGGGTTTAATCATAAGAGTTTACTTTTTTGGCTAATTTGCTCACCGCGCTGCAAGCAATTGATTTCTTTAGAGAAGTCTCTTGCCTGAGTGAGATGAACAATTCGATCCATAGAGGCATCGAGTTCGGCAACATTCAGAGCTCCGCCAAGTTCATTGTTGCCCTTCGCATTATAAATGAAGCGAAGGCAGAAAGCGAGCACACGTTGCAATTTTTAGATGGAAGAGTACTTATTCAATAAATTCCAATTAGAATTTGGCAATAGCATAGAAATCTCAGTATTAGATTCAGCTCGCAAACCAGGAGTATCCTTAAGCTGAATTTTAAGCTTAGGCCATTTTTCTGGGTTCTGGATAAGCCACTCAGGCCCGTAATGCCAAATGCTGGGCTGAAAAAGTCCTGGGGCATTTGCCCGCGAGATACGAGATCAGCTGGATTGTCGAGGGACGGAACATGTCTCCAAGCGGCGGATGGGGTAAGAGTCTGTATTTTAGCAACTCTGTTGGCTTCAAAGGTTGGAAGACGGTGAGGGGACGTGTTTATCCACTGAAGGCAAACTGTCGAGTCTGACCAAAAATCAGTACTGCTTGTTTTACCTTCCAAAGATTGCCTTACAACCTTTTGTAAATCTGATAATAAAAGAGCTGCACAGAGCTCCAGACGAGCAAGAGAAACAATTTTTACAGGAGCGACTCTTAATTTTGAACATAAGAGGTTCGAATAGATTTGACCTGTGCTATCTGTACAACGTAAATATACACAAGCACCATAGGCTTTTTCACTCGCATCACAGAATTCATGCAATTGAACCTCTATAAAATTGGAAGGAATTAAGCATCGATTGAAACGAGCATTGTTGAGAAGAGCGAGTTGCGATGCATATTCACTCGAAAGTGTATGAATCATAGGAGGTTCTCCTTCGTCCCAGGTAAATTTTGCCTTCCATAAATGTTGGATCATTATTTTGTCCTGAACAATAAAAGGATCTGGCAGACCTAAGGGATCGAAGAGCTTAGCTACCCGCGACAAAATAGATCACTTAGTATACTTATTCATTGATTCGGGTGGTATTACTGTGTAGAAAATAGAGTCATTACCCATGCTCCAATGAATACCCAGTGTCTCAATTGAACTGGATGGATCAAGAGCCATGTGCGCATCCTCTTGATTGTTTGCAAGATCGGTAACAAGAGAGGGGTCATCGGAGGCCCATTTCCAAATTGAGACCCCTTTTTTGCACGAGCTGAATTAAATCATCGCGGAGAGCAAGAACTTCCTTGCGTGTGTCAGCACCTGTCAATAAATTATCAACATAAATATCTTGCTTTAGGACCGGTGCTGCCAATGGATGCGCTGAACCCTCATCGTGCGCTAATTGATGTAGAGCGTGAATAGACAGAAACGAGGCGCACGCCGTACCGTAAGTAAGGGTATCCAGCGTATAGATTTTAATGGGCTCGTCAGGATTCGAGCGAAAGGCAATCTTTTGATAGTAAATGTTGACGGAATGCACCTTGACCTGGCGATACATTTTTTCCATATCCGCGGTTAATACGTATTTACGAGATCGAAATCGGATCAATTGGGTAAAAAGATTGTCTTGAAGAGTAGGTTCGACCATTAAACTGTCATTTAGAGAAATGCCAGACGAGGATTCTGCAGAACCATCGAAAACTACTCGTACCCTGGTAGTGATGCTATCCTCCTTTATCACGGCATAGTGGGGCAAATAAAATCTCGAAAAATCCTGTACCGTCCATCAGAATCGCGAGTTGTATTTTTTACGAAGTGTTCCTCGCAAGCGATTTCCTCAATGGAAAGAATCTTAGATGAAGGAACTTCTTCCAATTCCCAGAATTCATGAAGTTATGAGTCCAAAGAGTGCTCAGTCTGCTTGGTAAGCTCTGAACCTAACGAGTGTTGAACCTGCAGAACACCACATTGGACAGCCTGACGATTACTAAAGGGTACGCCATATATTTTTCCTGCGACTATCCAACCTAATTGTGTTTTTTGCAGAACAGCGCCAGGATGATTTTTGAGAATTATTTGACCAATGCTGAGCAATTTGTAAAAAGCCCTAAGCCAATAATCCCGTCAATTTCTGCTGGATTATCAAAGCTCGGGTCAGCCAGGAAAATGTTTTTGGGTATTTGAAGAGATCCGCGATTAATTTTAATCGAGGGAAATATGTAATTAAATTCCTTTTGTATGAGAAATTCGACATCTTGCTTATAATCATTATAACGTGATTTAATTGTGGCTGATACCGAATGGCTCACAGCAATCGAATTTGCCCTTACAGTTAGGACTGATATGTCTACCGGTTTTTTAGTCAGCTTCAAAAGAGAAGCAACTTTCTCTGTCAAATAGTGCAACTGAGACCGTTGTCTAATAGTAGACGGCATTGCTGGACATTTCCGTTATTGCCAATAATATCCACTACAGCAGTAGATAATAGATATTCGGAAGTCATTTCCTTTGCAAGGCAATTTACTGTTACAGACGGAGAAGAATTCGATCCGTGTGCATTATCTGTGGAGTCTTTTTCGCAGTGCAGAAGAGAATTATGTTTTTTCTGGCATTCCTTGCAGGGACTGGATTTGCACTTTCAGGTATTGTGAGTCGACCTTCAGCAATTTAAAGAAAGACGTTCCCATTTACAAAATTCAAATCTGTCTGTAGCAGAGAGATTTAAGAAATTTTGCATGAGAAAATATTAGGCTCTCCTTTACAATAAAGACAAGAGCTTGATGCTGCGCTCAATGCGCTAGCCTTTGCGAATGAATGCTGAGGGCGATTATTTGATCGCGAGGAACGGGCGATAAGATCATCGTAAGTTGGGCGCTCTAAACCAGCCGATAGTTCATCCCATTTGTCGAGCGTGATAGGGTTCATTCTGTTTTCTATTAAAACGATAATAAAACTATCCCAATATTCAACAGGCTCATCCAGAGCTTTTAATGCTCTGATGTGTTTCTGAAGATTATTCAGCAAGGATCTACTAGAGAACTCCTTTGACATATGGGGAATATTTATTAAATCCTGAACGTGATTTTCAAATATGAGCTTGCGATTATCGTATGTCGGTTTCACTAAGCCCCACGCGATGGAATAATTTTCTTCGGATAGTTTTACGGACGCAATATTTGCGTAAAGGACGAAACTTTAAAATAGGGGGGATACTCATAGTAAAATCCATTAAAAGATGGTAAATTAGGAGACGGAAGTTTAAAATCATTCGGAAGTTCATTTCTATTAGAGTTTGATGATTGTTCTGAATTATGCGGCGACATCGAAATTGAGGAAGACTGCGCGTTGTTGTTTAAAAGTATGTTGGCAGCATTAAATGCCTTATAATATTTGAGGTCGAAATCATCTCTCGCTTCGTTGTCAATTCCGTTATCGGACAATTCTCCCTCCCCTAAGTCTTCTAATTCCGATTGAACCTTATCAAATTTTTCGCGAAATTCCTCTAGCTCGAAGGCATGCTTTGCCAAAACATGAAAATCCTCATCTGGATTACAATCCTTGAGAAACTTCAAAATTAGCGTTAATTTGCGTCTCAACACACCCCGCTCCCTTTTCAGTCCCTTGATTTTTTCCATTTGTTCAGTCATTTTCTACCGATTCGACTGAGGTTTAAAGCATTTCAAATTTAGATATAGGGAAAAAATACAAACAGGTAGGGAAATTAGATTGGTGAAACGATTAATGTAGTTACTCAGACATTGATCCGATGCGATACTGCTTCGCTGCTTGAGATGCTCTCTGCTATTCAGTAGGTAGAGGTTGAAAGAAACCTTGATGATGTGAAAACTTTTCCTTGATTTCCACCGATTCTCAATAAGTAAGAATGGCATATGAATCACAAGTACAGATGAAAGTCTTTATTCACTCGATAATGTTCAAGTTCGATGCTCTTTTCTGATTACTACCAATTCTCAATACATAAGATGGTATAGAATCGTAAGTAGAAAGAGTTTCTATTCACTGTGGCACTGTATAAATCCGGTAATATATCCGGCGTTCGAAGGACCAATGTTTTGTGCATCGCGCCTAGTTGGACGCTAGTGAGCTTTGAATTCAACTAAAGTTATGATAAACCAATGCTTGAGTAAATGAGAAAACGATTTCACGATTACCCCTTCAATTTATCTCACTTATAAAGCATATTTTATTTCTGCGAACACAATTGATAAGAATCCGAACAGTAACAGTCTGAATTACGGTCTAAGTACGAGAAGAGAACAGGAGCTTGTTACTCTTTCGGTGGCGAATTGGTATCTGGTCTTGCTCGAAAAGCACAAATAGAATGCAAAACGTTTAGAGGGGGAATTCAAATTGGAGAGAGGGTAAGATTTGTTTGAGGGAGGAGGATCTTTTGGTAGGGTAGGTCAGGGTGACCGTCAGTTAAAAAGCCATTAAGCGGTACGTGACAATTTCGGAAACTTGGCTGACCCTAATAAATATGACAAGGATGCCTAGCGGACCCAAATAAAAACATAAAGGGATGAACATAAAAATTCCGAAGCATCTCAAGCTCGATACACACAATCGCTACTCGCCGAGTACCGAACATTCGCTGTTCGCCGAGCACTACTTGCCCGAATGTTCGGCAAGTGGCGAGCATACCCGAGCACAGGCATCCA
>WSXT02054118.1:0-12863 GCA_011762715.2 Neuroterus valhalla
GCCTATACCGATCCTCGGCGTCAAATCTCCCGCTCGACAGTAATTAAACATGGTGAAAACACGACTAAGCGAGAATCACGAACAGTCACCCACCCGAGCGCTAACCGCGCCCAAACAGCTTGACATTCGAGATCCCGCCCAAGTCGGAAGTAACCACGCAGCTACTGCCGTCGGTACATTGCTAATAGTATTTTCTTTGCCTAATGATGGAAACTTGCGGTTATTTTTTGAAATTTTTAACTTTTTGCTTACTTTTCATATAGAGTGAGTCGATATTTAATTTAAATTCACAAAAATATTTGTTTAAATAAATTATTATTGTTTATGGCTTTCTCCTGTTATATAAGTGCTAAAAAGTTGCGGTTTTTTCTAAACTCTAAATCTATTTGTACACTTTCCACTTAGTAAGGTGACAATTAATGCGAGTTAACAAACATGCTTATTTAAAGAATTTATTATTGTTTATAACCATTTTCTCTTAAATAAGTGCTAGAAAGTTGTGTTTTTTTCTGAAATGTTTAACTTTGCACTGAATGGAATTTGAATAATATTCAATTAGATATTTTAAGGTCGAAAATTTGACTCTTTGATTGAAAGTTGAACTACTTTCTTAAAGATTCAATTTTTGCGTTGGAGATCCATAATTTAGAAGAAAATTCGAAATGAAAATTTCAACAAGTAAAAAATTTTAGAAAAAACCGCAAAATTCTATCATTAGGCAAAGGAAACATCATCAGCAATGATGATTGTTTCAACAATTATTTTTCTTACATGAATTACCTATTACTTCAATATAATTGAAAAGTGATGAAAAATTGAAAATTTCAGAAAAAAACCGCAACTATGTAGTATTAATCTAGGCGAAGATAGCTATAAACATTTACCATTTCTCAAAACATTTATTTTTGCTAAAATAAAATAAATAATTACTTACTTTAAGTGAAAATTGTCCAAAAAGTTGAAAATTTCAGGAAAAACCACAACTTTGTAGCATTATTCTGAGAGAATATTATTATGATTATTAAAAAATTGTGTAAAGAATGTCAATAAACATCTGAGTATCAGTATAAAGTAGTATTCCATGTATTTGAAACAATCTAGCTTGAAAAAAACCACAAAAAAATCATAATTAGCGCCAAAAACTTGAAAATCCCATTTTTTCACTTATGGGGGTATATTTGGACCCTTTAAAACAGACTTATGGGGGTCATGTTTGAAAAGTAATATTCTATTCGCATTCTGTGACTAATTGTGGAGAAAAATCGTGAATTTCAAACTCGATTCACCTAATATTGAGAATTCTAAATGGAATTTACAAAAACGTCTTTTTTTCTTATGGAAAATACGTGTTAAACTTCACGGGGCTTGCGCCACCTCTGAATATTATTTTTTTTTTTCAAATAAAAATATGCAATTATTTTTTTTGTGGATTCGAACAAATTTTCGGGCCTTATGCATACAAATTCGAAAAAAAATGCATAATGCATTATTGGACCACCCGAATGCATACTTATACTCGGCACATATTACATATATTATATACTCAGATAGACAGCACTGTCAGCCTACTATATAGATCGAATTGAATGGAGACATCTATACATGTAGTTTTCTTCTTATTATTTTTTAGTTTGCTGTACGTGGAAGAAGGAAAAGGAAATTTTACCTATCAAGATCTTCTACTACAACTACCTGATAAAATCTTCGAAGTGAATCATAAAATATGGAAAAAAATCATTTTTGTAGAATATTTTATGTATATCATTTACAAAATTTTTTAACTGCATTCTTTCAGGAGTCTTTTCCTCATCATAAAGACTCTCTCCGCTCGTCTAAGTGATAATCTTCACATCTAGTCTAATCTGATTTCTATAAGCAACATTGGTTGAAACGCGACAATCCGGAACAGCAAGGTTTTGCTCGGTTTAGGTGTGAGTTAAGTAGATAACGAGGGCAGAACACTTTGAGATGAGATAAGAGATCGATTTCCATCGGCATTTAGAGGGTGTTTCAAGTCCTTATCCTCCAACGACAGAACACTTATGTGTCCCTTACTGGATTACACCAGAGGACGTGTCCCGATCTTGTCTAAGTGACGAGGATTTATCGCGCACCATTCTTTCGAATTTCGAAGTAGCGAGTTTAATTGGAGAAATTGGAGAAAAAGGACGAGTAACTCGAAGAATTTTACAGATTGGAATCCGTGGCCGACCGATCCCACTGGACCAAATCGCGCATCCTCTCCATTTCTTTCTAAGGAGGAGGAAGAGGACGAGTGCTTGACTCTGGCTGTAACTGGAGTCTCGACCGCTTCGGACATGTTCGAGCAAATTGTACAAGACAAGGCTGCATGCTTTTGCAATCACTCGCTCCGCTGAAGACTTTAATGCTGCAGCTACTCACGCGCACGATGAAAGCTGACCCCCATGTTTGCGGGAGTTCTCGACCATTGACTAGAAGAGATAGAAGAAGAGCACACATTTTCCCAATCGTAAATACATCAATTGGTAAATGGTTGGTTGAAATTCACCACTGGCTTGGTACCAGGCCGTTACCACAGAAGGATTTGTGGTACTGGCGTAATAGAGGCATAATACCGGCGTGGTCTTGGTAGTACAAGTGGGAGTTGGCACTTGATACTGGCGCAGTATTGTAAATGGTACTAAGCCTGTACCTAAAGTTAGTCGGAGGCCTAGCTACAAAAAACAGCATCAATAAGGTACACGACGTTTGAGCTTGTAATCCGGGGGCCCGAAGTTAGTATATCACCAAAGACCATTCCGGGCAGTCTGCACGGGCGCACACGAATTCCGCTTGCGGTCTACCACCCTCAAAATCTAAATCCTGCATTCCGCTCGGTGCCTTCCCGCCCCCAAGGACCTGGGAAATGGGGAACATTCAATTGTGTGAGCGGGATTCGTGTGCACCGGTCTGCACAGGGCGGATATAAAAAATGCCAGCCTCATATGGTACACGAGTGGAATCTCTTGGAACGAGGGGCCAGAAGCGATCAAAAGTGCAGGAAAATTCATCTGAAAAACCGTATGTGGTACACTCTCAGAAATTTCCTTTCAGCGATAAAGGAACACTTTTACGGTTAAAATGCAATCGTTTGAGAATTAGAGTCGAAAACAGAGCATCGAATCGTTGAAGGTTGCATACGCGCATGTTTGTGTGCATGCATTGCATAGCAACACCATGCTTTTGAAATGCAATCCTTTCAGAATTAAAGTTCATACTCTATTGTTCAGACGACATCATTTCAGCGTTAAACTAGATCGTTTAAGAGTGAAAAGAATCTGCTTTTAAGTATCTTACTCTAACGTTTAGAGGACCGACTTGATCGTTGAAAGGAAATTTCTGAGAGTGTACACGCATGGAACTTTTCCACTAGATTTTTGGGGTCTCAACTAAAAGCGGTGTGATAACGCCAGACGTTTTTCAGGTTCTAAAAACACCGAAAAAAATTTAAAGGAAATAGACGTTTACATGAAATAAAAAGTGTTCGCGTTCAGCTCAGTCCAAGATTATTTTTTATTGCTCCATTCGAAATATCTGTTTGCGCTACACTAAATTGGAAAAAAATCATTAGAATGCGATGGAAACGCGCTAAAATACAATCATTTTTTCCGTGCGCGATTTTGTATCGCTTACTCATTTTCTGCATTCTATTTTTTTACATAATCATTTTCTGCAGAGAATAAGTAACAAAGTACGAAATCGCGCGCGCGAAAAAATGATTGTATTTCAGCAAGTTTTCATCGTATTTTGATGATTTTAAAAAAATTTTGTGAAGCGCAAACTGATATTCTGAATGGAGCAATAAAAAATAATCTTGGATTAAGCTTGACGCAAACACTTTTCAATTCACACAAACGTCGATTTTCTTCAATTTTTTTCGTAGGTTTTCAGACCTGAAAAACTTCTGGTGCTATTACGCTATCAGGCCAGTTGGAATTCGTTATGAAAAACATCAACACATCAGGCTATCTTTTTCTTCGAGATTTATTAAACAAGTCATTTCGAAATCACAGATGAGTGCGAAATGAACATTTTTCAAACGAATCAAAAACTAAATACTCAGAAATTAAAAATTATTTGAAGAGGGTCATAAAGATACTTTGAAATACCAAAATTTTGGTGTGATTCGAAACTGCATATAGTCTCAAACCTCTTTTCAATGAAATCATAACATATGACAGTGTCAAATAAATAAATTTTCTCAAATTGAGGTTTTGCGAATCATCTACATTTCACACTGTGTTGGATAGAAGTTAGTAAGCCGACTGAAGCCCACGGCAGAACTCCTAGTCTGGATTCCAGGCCGCACTTGAATTCGGTACAAGTTTCATACTAAGCCAGTACCTCTCCAACCCACGGCAGAACTCCCGAACAGGTTGTTGACTAGGACTTGGACCTGGTACTGGCTTGGTACCAAGCAAGTACCACTTGAGCCCACGGTAGAACTCACAACCCGGCTTCTAGCCAGTACATAAATTCGGTACTGGTGTTGTACTAAGCCAGTACCACGTCAATCAACGGCAAAACTCCCGAACATGTTGTTGACCAGCATTCAGACCTGGTACTGGCTTGGTACCAAGCAAGTACTTCTTAAACCCAAGGCGGGATCCCTAACCTGGATTCTAGCCAGTAAATGGATTTGGTACTGGTTTAGTTCTAAGCCAGTATAACGTCAACCCACGGTAGAACTCCTGAACAAGTTGTGGACCAGCATTCGGACCCGGTACTGGTTTGATACTAAGCAAGTACCACTTGAGCCCACGGTAGAACACTAAGCCCCGCTTCTAGCCAACACATGGATTCGGTACTGGCTTTGTACTAAGCCAGTACCAGGTCAACTCACGGCAGAACTCCCAAGCAGGTTCTTGACCAGCATTCAGACCGGATACTAGCTTGGTACATCAAAAAGTCGAATTTCCAACTCAATGGTCGAATATGGAAAAATTGTTGCATTTTTTATTGAATTGTTAAACTTTGAAGCCACATAGATAATTTTTTATAAGATATTCGAATTTTCAGTTCAAAATATTTACCAGAGTAGTGATATTTCTAACAGAATAGCTGCATTTGACAGAATGATTAAATTTCCAACAAAACAGTTTAACAGATAATCACAAAGAAATTCTACCTCTAACCAAGTAATTGAATGTTGAATTGAAAAGAAACATTCTGAAGAAAAAAATTATGGTTCATATTTCGACCAAAATGACATTTCAATTTAGAGGAAAAAACATTCAAGTTGAAAAGGAGTGTTGCATTTCTAGCCAGGGAAGATTCTTCAGTTAAAACAGAGAAAAATTTTACCAATGTTGTTAAATTCTTAAGCCAAAAAGTCAGATTTTCTCGAAAACAGTTGTATTTCCTACGAAAATCATTGAATGATAATTCATTGTAAGAAAGCACAAAGCAATTTCCATCAAAAAGGTGAATCTTAAACTATCCAACACATTTTTAACTAAGTAATGAAACATCAAACCCAGTAGATGGATTTTTTATTGAGAAGATGAATTTCTTACGCAAAAAGAGACAAAGTTGAAACAAGATACTAATTTGTTCAACCAAACTGGTTAACTTCAAGAAACAGTTACATTTTTTGAATTGAACTGCAGCTTGTTCCAGAAAATTCCTATCCCCAGGACTAGATTCCACGCGCATCGTTGTTACTTTCGCATTGATTCCGTCGATTCCAGAGCAGAAAATATGACCAATAAAAAAATATTTGAACCAAAAATCGTGTGGTAAATGATGCCTTATAAGTTTTGTTTGAACATTTTTTTTTTTGCGACCGCCAACGGTTACCGAAATACTCCCAATTTATTTTAAAGGGAACTTTTATCGATATGTCGATCATTTCGTAGGTATTTTCACGTTCTACAAAAAAGTACAAATAACTTATTTGCCTGACTGCGAGAATAAGCAAGGAAAGAGCGAAAAACTGTCACCCCCCCCCCCCCCCCCTCCCTCAAATGAAGATAGCTGAAAAACCGTAACGGGTTGGAGGTCTCAAACTTGGAAAACTTAATTTTTGGTAGTCCTCCAACAAGCCCTAGAGTTCCAGTTTTTTTTTTTGAAAATTCCGATCGTCAGAATTGCTTTCATCGTAACTTTACAGTTCTATATTGCGCATTAGACAGATACCGCATTATGGTATTGGTTCTTACATCCTCTGCATAGGAGGTGCAGCCAATGCGTTAGAATGCGTTTGAAATAGTAGTTTGAATTTTAAGTTTTAAATATTTCTTGATTGATCGCTAACAGATTTCCTGCTTTCATATTAAATCGGTTAAAGTTAATATTATGGGGGAAATAAAAGTGATTTGATACTTCGATTATTATATCTAAAAATTAAACACATTCAATTGGGAAAATTTCGGATAAGAACAATAAGACTTATTACAGAAATAACGCAAATCACATACCATCATCATCCCTGAGTCCTATAGGGTAAAAGGAGGCAGGGGGCGCGAAGGCACCTCTATAGATGATCACAGAAATAATTTAGGCCAAATACCTTCGCCATTCCCTAGTCTTGTGGGGAGCGGGAAGGCATCCTTGGGACTGGTCATACAAATAATGTGGGTCAGATACCTTCTCCTTTTCCTAAATCCCGTGGGAACAGGAAGTTGCTCCCATGTCTGGTCAAAGAAATAATCTAGGTCCATACCTTTTCCTTTTACCAAGTCTTGTGGGGGCAGAAAGTTACTCCCGTGACTAGTCATAGAAATAATGTGGGTCATATACCTTCCTCTTTTTCCATATCTTATTGAGACAGGATGTCGCCACTGTGATTGGTCATAGAAATAATGTGGGTCACATATCATCCCCATTTCCAAGTCCTATAAGGGGAAAAAAGGCACCCTCATGACTGGTCCAAGAAATAAAATGAGTCACATACCATCCATATTTTCAAATCTCATGGGAGGAAGGAGGCAGTCTCAGGACTGGTCACAGAAATAACGTAAGAGTCGTCTCGGATTCCAGGACGAATAGCATTTTCGATAATTTTTGGCTAGTCATCCCAAAATTCGGGACGAGTGGACGCAGCCTACACAAAAACTTTTAGAGTCATAATTTTAAGAAATGATACTGAAGTGGGGAAAGTATAACATACCGAATCAAACATAGAAAATTCATTTCTGGAATAACAATGGCATTTTATAAAATGAAACAGCCATTCATCGTTTATTTGATACTTTTGCAACACGTTGTAATTTTATTCCTATGGTAGGTCTACTCTTCTGGTACGAAGTGGGTATTCACATTTTGAGTCTTTCCCATCGGTTTTAGAAGGATATTGGGTATACATTTATGAAACAATTATCCAGAACTGTAATCAACAAACATTGTTCCACTTACGCAGTGGATTATATTGTACGCGCTCAGAACTAAGTCGTACTTAACATTCAACCATGGCAGCCATTGTTACCAACTATAATAGACCATAGAAGCTATGAATAATTTTATTTGTTTATACTGGTAAGGGACATGACCCTAATGATTTATAAGAAAGTTGTTTGTTTGGCAGCGATCACATTTTATGCTCTCAACCTAAAAGAAAAAAAAAACTTTGCCATCCAAGCCTAACCAGTCAACAAAATATTCAGATCGTTCCAAATGACACTTCTGATAAAATCACGTAAGATATTTTATGATGGAAATTAAGGGAACTAATCATCAGGCGGTTAGAGATTACAGTTTTTGGAATTGGAGGAACCATTGAAAAAATAGTGCAAGTGATTAAATTTCTAAAAAAAAATCATGATCCGTCAGCGGATAAAATTTTCATCACCCTGCTAAAAACAAAATTTTCAATGTTTTAATTGAACGTAACATGCAAGTAGTAGAAAGGCTGAAGGATTCCGATTGGTAATATTTCTACTCATAAAATAATACCATAGAAATTTTTTTCAAAAAAATTAGGTGACTTGTTCCAGTTATTCACTTCGCACTGCGGTATCAACCTCGTACTGTTTTCCTTTGAGACTTTGCCCATCATTGCGTAATATATTGAAGTATAACAGTCCAAAGCTAACTGTGATGTGTAGAAATATATTGCGCTAATGAATGCAGGAATCCAACTTAACGACATGAAATGAAAGTCCAGTAAAATGATACCTGTTTGTTTTCGCTGGAAGGCAGTGTAATATGTCGGCTTAGCGATAATAGCTCCGTATAGTGATATCCTTTTACGAGCATTAAGCACTTGTCACGCAAATATAAATCGGTTACATCGGCCATGCAAGTACATGGAATACATAAGTGCGTAGTCGTTACCCATCGAGGACCACGGGTTCAGATGTTGTGGGAAGATTGCTTATGCCTTATGCCAACGCAGTTGTAGAGCGAGACGAGACGAGACGAGAAGAGGGCAGGAAGAGAGGAGAGACTTATAGGCGCGAGTCTGTATTTGCCATTAACGACTCGTCGCCCGTAATTTATGGACCATTAATTAGGGGCTGGATAAAAGTGAGCACTATAAAATTATAGAACAGTCGACGAGCATCTGCGCCGAACAACATCGTCGGAGCATAATCCCGCAGTTTAATACCGGCTGGGTTCCTCGAGCTTGAGCACATACAATCGCGTTAAAGCGGCGAAATTGCTCTATACTATAATAAATCGATACACTGGTGGCGAGGAGCTACATATTATAAACGATTCCATAAAATTCTGGCCCTGGGATAGGAAGAAGGGTCTACGAATGTTGCATCGGGTCTTGAAAAAATGCGTACCTAAAATATAACATTTTATGGATTCTGGGTCTCAGGAGTTCCATACCAATGGCTTGGAATATGTATCTGAAAAAAATTCACGAATTCTTTGATCCTTCCGAGAGCAAAATTATCAGGTTCAAGGGATTACATGGGTTTTGAAGGCTCAAAATAAGGGTATTTTTTACCAATTTTTTGAAAATATATCAAATGAAACATTTCATTTAAGGGGCTGTCCATATATTACGTCATCACATTTTTGCCTATTTCAAATACTCCCCCCCCCCATTTCATCTACTTTCATCAATAGGTCCCCCCACCCCCTCCGCGTTGACTTAATATATGGACAGCCCCTAACAATTAAGCAAATCAAAGATACATATTTAATAAGTATTTTGTGAAATTTTCATCTATAAAAATATTGAACATTCAGCTCCTGAGAGTTCATTCCCCTTGACCTCTCAAAAAAAAGTGCTCTCCGCGTGGCCATGATAACTAACTACTGGTTTATCCAAAATCAAAAAACCAAAAATTTTTAGGTAGTACATGTATAAAACTCGTGCTTGGATGAAAGAAAAAGAATAAAAATGAAATTTGAATTTTCGGCGGAGCTGTGAACACAGAATCCCATTTTTCGGTCAAATTTTTGTTATTTGCCGCCTTGTAAAATAAGTTGTAATAATAATTTTGAAAAATCCTTCGTCCATGCACGAGACAATGTTATTTATAAGAAGTGTGCAAAATTTGAAGGAGATCCGTTTATAACTTTTCGAGATATCGTGGCCACCGACTTCAAAAATTGAGTTTCAAGAAAAACGCGAATAAAGATTTACGTTGGGAAACCATGCAGAATTATTTTTTCATCTTATTAAATAAAACATAATGTTTAGAATATCTTTGATATGCGGAATTGTTCAAATAAAATATTTCATTTGACACATAAAAAGAAATCGGTAAAAATACGCTTTTTTTAGCGGAACTTGAGAAGGGGAATATTCTTAACATATTTTCTTATTTAGTTAGACGAAAAAAATCGAATTTTTGAAATTTTAAAACGCATGTAACCCCTTTAAATCTTCTGAAAAACATGTAAGATTTCCAGAATGATGGTCTGTAGTGATGCACGACGAGGCACTAGCTTCATGTTTGCTTTAGTATTGGATTATCTCCAGAAACAAGCAGTCATTATCGAGTGCGGAGAAATGTCAGTTTTCACATTTCCTAAAGCCAAATGGCTCGTTTGCATAATAAGAAGGCTTCCTTCATCAGAAGGTTGAGAAAATTAAATATCATGGTTGTTAAAAGACATAATAATATATACTATTACTACAAAGAGGGTCAGTTGATCTTAACGCTGGTGTTCTTGATGGTTTGGAACCCACCTTAAGCTGTAGGTTCCCGCTACCACTAAGGTGGCGGTAGGGCATGCAAGAGAACAATAAAGAGGTACGAGGGAAATTCTAACCCTAAGGGGACACATTGAATCATCTAACCTACTATTAACACAGCCTACATGAAGAATCATTAAGAATTGTATATTGCGTAACGAGGGTCGAAAGGCAAAGTTTTCACGAGTGTGAAAATTATGCTTGTTATGCCTGTGAAGTGGGTCGAAGTTCGAGTTTTCTACCAGACGGAAGAAAGTGACAGATCAATGCGGACAGAACCCCGCCTTTTTTATTGATCTGCAATTTTCTTCCCTAGGGTAGAAAAATTGATTTTCGACCCGCTCCACAGGCATCGAAAATCAAATTTTCGATTGATGTATGATGAAAAGGTAATTTTCTTCTCGAAAGCTCAAGATTCTTTAAATGTCAACACACTTATTATTTGAAACTTAGATGTACCAGTAATGCATAGGTTCCAATATATTATCATGATTACCCACTTCATAGTAAATGAATTAAAATCATTGACTTTTTCGTAAACTTTGGGCATTAATATAAGGAGGTTCATACACCACTAATTTGATTGATAAAATATTTTGGGAATGTTAGGTATATATAAAGGGTGGCATAACAAAACGAGTAAAGATACATATATTTGGTAAACGATGAAATTATTAGGTAGAAAGTTCCAAATAATTAAGAAATAATCAAACTAATGTTTGAAGAAAAAAATTGCAGAAGTGATAACTCCATATGATGGAAGTTGGAGTTATACTTATTTGAACTTTTCAAAATAGGAAATAATTAAAATGTACTCAAAATAATTAGATAATATTCTGTACACACATTCTCCTGATAAGTAACGGTTGTTTTTATTCGTAAAATATGACACAAGGAAGTCACGTTCAAGACATTAGTAGTCGAATCCAGATGAAAAGTGAATCTATTACTGGAAGAATGTTAAACTAGGTATTTGTTTATTATAAACATTGGAACGGATGATTGAAACTTTCCCAAATTCTTAATCAATTTCCCTTTTATCCAATAAAATTATATTCAATAAAAAAGTGTGCTGTTTAACAACCAATCATTGGAAATAATCAAAATTAAAAAATGACACTTCTTCATCAATTTGTTTTAAACATTGTAAATACTTTTTTCCATTTCTTCAATAAATAATAAACTGTTCCGTTCGCTATAACTCAAACACAAACAAACATTAGAGTGCGCATGTGTCAGGGCAGAGAAACGACTTTCGATAAGAACGCACACTGCCACATACCGCTGTCAGTGGTATGATGGAGAGAAAGAGAGCGAGCGAGCGAGCGAAGGACAGGAAGAGAAATTGTAGAAGCGGAATAGAGTTAGAGAAGGGGAAGCACGCACTGCCCCTGAGATTTCTAAACGTCAATGCGTCACGCCTCACTTTGAAATTCCCCTTATTTGCGAGTTCACACCAAGCTATGAAAAGTTATCACTTAGAAAAACAAACCAGTTGAACGATTTTCCTCTCCTAAACTTATAATCAAACAGCATCATAGACTTATTGAAGTTAGTCAAAAGCTACCAACTTTTTAGTGAAAATTTCTGGAATTCCACTCAACATTTCTACTGAAAATCAAACAAAAGAAAGAAAAGAAAAAGAATGATGATTCCTTTGGAAAAAAAATGTTTTCTTGAATGCTTAACTTTTAATAGAGTACTTGCTTGTGATATATAATTACAAAAAGTAAAAATTTCAGATTGTCATGGTCGGCAGGTCACTTGTTCTTGTCAATGTCGGGACGGAGATCACACTGGGGCACCTGAAGTTACCCAGACAACGAAAAAAAAGAACTGCGCAAAGGCAGAAAGTGATTTATAAGCGGATCGAGAGAAGGGACGATGCAAAATTGAACTACGTGAAGTTGCTATTTCTTCCGACCCTCTTGCTCGGTCCCGGACAGTCCATTGTCTTATTCCTATTTATCTTAGCCACAAAGTCTGAAGAACGTATTCTTCTTTCTATGTTGCCCACCTATGGCCATTGAAACTGCCCATGAGAGTGACGGAGTCGAAATCTTGAACAAAAATCGCTCGCCATGCTCTTTTTAAGGTCATTTCATAATAAAAAAAATTATTCATGGTAGATTAAAGATATGAGATCCTTTTCTTCCTTCTGTATAGAAAATATTATCAGAGTCTAATCTGATAATATGTTCTACACTCTGTAGAGTTTTAGATTGTGGGGAAAGTAGATATTGGAAATTTAAGTCTGATGGATGGTGCTCTTCATTATGACATTTTTTGCCTCAAGTGTTTGGCACTTTGTACCCTACATCAGGGAAGTTTAATCAGGTGTAACACAAAGGAATTTATGTATATTTATACGTTAGCAGGGACAGGTCTAGGCCTCAAACCCTCAGCAGTATGTGACAAAAAATTCTGATGATAAGAAAAAAATTATGGGATTCAATCAGAATTTGAGAAATTGAATCAAGTTTCATGAAAATAATTCAATTCAAACTTTCATTAATGAGCGGCTGAAAGAAAAATCCGTAAGGATCGAGTTGCGCTCAGGAAAGCCGTATAATTTTTGTTGAGTGCAAGTTTGTAGTAAAAAGTTTGCGTGCAAGATCCGTTCTCCTCACCTATTGCGGAAGATCCGTTTGGAAATTTTGTCGCGTTAAAAGTCGCTCGGACAAAATCTTCCGTGCGAAAACCGTGCTCGAGACTCGAGCGTGCGGGAAATAGGAAGGGGGAA
>WSXT02054129.1:0-27435 GCA_011762715.2 Neuroterus valhalla
TATCGCTGTTGATGAGTGAGCTGCTCGTCTGTGGTTACACGCAGGTGCGTCTTCCGCCTGATTGCGGGCCTCGAAGGGTTTTACCAAAGTGTGTCTCGTACCCTTTCAGTTTTGCTAACGGAACATTATCGTAATAATATTCCGGAGTTCCTTTTAGGTTGAATCCCGTAGAATTCTTTCTTCCTGGGTCCGTGGATTCCAGGCCTTTCACAGGTATTGACTTCTATTGGAATCAACTCTGGTAATTTTCTCCGTGGATAATCGCAGATCAAAAAGTCAATCCTGGCAGGATCACCAAATGTAATACTCAAAAAACCAAGGTTAGGTTTTTAAAAACTAGTGATATCGCGTGTTTGTGATATCGCGATTCTTTATTACAAGCTTTAGTGTACAATAAGATGAATATGACAATAGGAACTGACTGGCGAGTGTCGTGCTCCGCATTATATAGACCTCGCTAACCGTGGAGAGGGGGAAACT
The DNA here is from genome assembly GCA_011762715.2 of Neuroterus valhalla. Classification (NCBI taxonomy): domain Eukaryota; kingdom Metazoa; phylum Arthropoda; class Insecta; order Hymenoptera; family Cynipidae; genus Neuroterus; species Neuroterus valhalla. The sequence goes on from WSXT02054129.1 coordinate 481, forward strand.
CTTGCTGGCCTTTACAACCCAATGAAGATAATTTTTTTTATAAACAAGTATCATATCAAGAGGTATTTCTTATATGTCTGGAGTCGATCGGAAAAAAATGGATTGCTTTTACTAGAAAATGATAATATATACATTTGTTAATAAATTGTGATTGAATAAATGACATTTAGTTCCTGAAATAAGCATTCGGCTGGTCATCCCGAAAATAATATAAGCATTATGAACTGTACTCCTTTTAAGAATACAAAAATAAGCAGACTAGTCTATATTCAAAATTTGGCTTTCATGATTAGTCACAGCGGTGACTCTCCGCCACCATGGAACTTAGGTGAAAGGGAATGTGTACGACCTAAATTATTTTCTATGCCCAGCCACAGCCATTACTTTCCGGCCCCACTGTACTTGGGAAAAGAGGAGGTTAACGACCTTCATTAGGTTTCATAACTAGTCACGTCGCTAATTTTCCGCCATCATGAGACTTGGGGGAAAGTGGAGGTGTAAGATCTACATTATTTCTATGACCAGTCATAGGAGTGACTTCCACCTTCACAAGACTTGGGAAACGAAGGAGGGTGTGTCACTGTACTATTTCTATGACCAGTCACAGTGGTGTGACCAGTCACAGTGGTGTGACCAGTCACAGTGTCACAATGACACTGTTGGCTTTCTTCAAATATTGGTGCGAAATGGGTCTGGATGAATTGATAATCCAAACAAACAGCTAGACAGTTATTATCTATTGCTCCTTTCAACCGAGCTTCATCTTGTGCATCCTTTTAAGAGAGAAAATAGAAGATTTTCAAATTTGTTGTATTAGAAAAATATGCGAAATTGAAAATCGTTTGCCTTCACTGACCGAAATAGCATCAAAACATCTATTCTGGATGGCATGCATTCGATCAATACATGTCTGATATAAATTTTCCAGCTCTATCTGAATCGGATCTGGCAAGTTTTTCTGTGAGAATAAAAAATATTAAATTTTCTTCATTGTTAAAGTCTTGTAGTCTGAGTAAAAATTCTAAGAACTGTACTTGAACTAGCAAAAAAACCTATTTCCAAAATATGAAAAGAAAATTAGCAGCTCCTCTCCTAATGTGGATAATATGCTGCGTACATTTCACGAGGATTGATGATAAAGTATACGATGGTATATGAATATCTCTGGATATAGCTGTTCCAAGTACCTGGCTTGAGTTTTATGAGCTTAGAGCAGGGGGGGTCCAACGCAAGGTTGGCGCGCTTCTTCTTTCTCCCCCTTCTCCGAGCGCTCCATCGAGAATTCTCTCCTTGTTCCACCACGGATTCCGTACAATTACGCCTGGCCACGCCTACTTGAGCGTACTGTTCACACAGCCCGGTTGCCGAAGACCCCTTTCCACATCGCAATCACCACATGAACGCATCCGAGGTGGCAAGAGAGGGAAATGTCGAGTGACAGTTATTTACACCTTCGCTCACGCGTTGGACACCTCTAGCTTAGAGGAAAGGAATCAGGAAAAAACAATTTGTACGAGGCCCAGAGTTCTACTATTCAAAGTACCTCCATTTGATATTCGAAGGTAATCTAAATGTGGCCTACGAATATCAAAGGTGTCCTGGTAATTAACGCCTATGGATAGAACAAATCCATTAAAATAAAGCATTTTACAATTTTGATGTTGAGAATCTAATGCTTTGGTGATGAAAAAAATTCTGTGGAGGGTATCTACTCCTATTTGTCCCACGCATGTATAAGGGAAGAGATATGTCGCAGTCTTTTCATAGAATCCGGGGTACAAATGGAGAGCGTTAATTGCGATGAGCGATGAGTTTTAACGGATTCAGGAAACAGGGAAGGTACAACTGGTCATAGGAATAATGTTGGTCACAACCTTACCGTTTGTAGACCTGCCATATGCATATATATCTAATAGAAGCCGTTTGAAGATTGGCTAACGCGAGAACATCACTCAAAGAAGCGGAAAGAAAAACCCGTCTCAGGCAAACGGAATGGGGATCTCCAGCCAATCACTGTATAGCAGTGCCAACCGGCATGAAGTGCCGAGCCACTATCAGAACGATCCGATCGAGTTCGTCACTGTGGTCTCCGCCTTTCTTGAGTTAGGTCTTCTGATTACCCTGCTCCTGAGGAGAGCAGTCTCGTTAAGGAGTGATGGATGTGTGGACAGAATTTCAAGTGGTGTTTCAGAACCTTCGTAACAAGTGTCTTGAGTGTTGTGTAGGGCCCTGCTAAGATTTGTACTAGGTGGTAGCAATTTCATGTTCCGACTTTTGCTCTTTTTCTTGAATTTGTAGAAAATGCGAACTATTATGGGGAGTTTTTGCGGTGATTCCTCGGCTCGCTAGCATTTTCGATGGATTGTGTGAAGTTTTTGAATCCATATCTGCTTTTCTTCCCTCTGGAAGGACGCATTTCTCCTGGGGCTAGTACGGTGGGTTAAGATAAGAATTTTCACTAGGAAATTCATTTTTTCCTTTTAGTTAATTTTTTTTCATCTAATCCTGCACGCTTCTCTCTTGTTTCCGAAGAATTGTTGCGGTCACTTACTGGCTACTTGAAGTTCCTTGCCTTAAAATCAAGGTAATGGAATGAAGTTATTTCTACAAGATTTATTAAGCCTTTTCTCACTATCGAATGTTTGTAACTATTCTTGAAAAGAAACTGATATTATTAAATACAAGGACTTAATATGATGAAATCAACTCTAGAAATGGGTCGTAGCACGGATTTTGCGGCATACGACCTGTGAATGTAAGACTGAGATCAGACGAAGAATCTGAAAGTATTTTTACTACAAAACAAGGAGATAACACACACTCCTAACATACTCGTTCTGCGCTTTTTTCTCCAAAAAATTATAAAAAACCAAAGAACAATTAAAAAGGTCCTTGATCTCCTGACCTAGAATTTTCCGATCAAATATAGTTCCATTGGATGCTTAAAGATACTCAAGAGAGTTTCGTCCGACTAGCACTTATGGGACCCTCTTTTAACTTCAAAGATTTCATAGCTTCGGAGGAAGAGATGACATACCAAAACTCCATGAAATACGATTTCATGATAGAAAAAGGTGCCATTTGATGTCCTCGTACCGTAGTCGCCATCCTCTATTGGGTCTTTCTTGCAATGCATTCTTCAGCACTACTTTGTTGCGATTCCGCCTCGATTTTTGCTCGAGCAATAATGCCATCATATCACTTCTTCGCAAACTGTAAAAGAAAAAATTATTTTTCAGAATTAATAAGGTATACACTTCTTTGTTTAAATTGTGGCAATGCTAATAAGTATTGGGTGAGTTACTTTCGCAAACGTTTGGTTATCTTTGATAACACATCGCAACTATAGCTACAAGTTCTCGTTATCGTTATCAATCCAAAATCTACCTGATCGTTGAATCTTCACAACATTGCAACAGTTATTGGTGAAAGCGATTGATTTGTAAAAAAATGGAATTAATGACTTTTTGAATACGGAACTTAGGTTTCGGAAAAAAAGATGTTCTTAGACGATTGTACTAGCTAATATGTCTACTAGGATATTCAAATATTTGTTCAAATATAATACATTTCCCATTGAGGAAGATGGATTCTTTGCTAATGAGAGTTAGATTTCAAACCTTATAGTTGCATTTCCAACACAATAGGTAAATCATCAACCAAGAAGGATGACATTTAAAAAAATTGTTAATTATTCATCTGAAGTATGAAATATCCACTACGGAGAATAATTTTCTAGAAAAGAAGGAGAATTGTCACTGAAATTTATAAATACGAAAGAATCTTCACTTGAATCTTCACTTGAACAAACATGCATGTTTAACGTAAAAATAAAAATTTGGAGAATAAAGTTCAATTTGTAGCTGGAAAAGATACACTCTTTTGAAGGAAAAATTCCTCAAAGAACTAGTTCAACTTTCAACCGACCAGTTGAATTTCAAATATTCAAATTGATTTTCCTGGTGATTGTAAAACTAGGTAGGGGGGTATGATCATCTGTGTTTTGGCGAATGAGGGACTAAGAGGGCTTATAAAAGATGCAAACTTTGTAAGAGGTTATAAGTACAAAACAGATAACCATAATATAGTTTTGGGAATGAATCTAGGTTAAAAATAAAGGAGCAGAAGATTCATTGATAGATTAGAGCATACGCGAGTTATAATATTGAACCTGCAGGCAACAGAAGTACATTATGGAGAAGTTTGGTTAACGAATGGCGCAAAAATGTGGAGATAACATGGATAATACTGCAGGATGACTTCTTCAAGAGTGCATCGGAAGTGTGTGATTTTCCGACTGCAGGAAGTAGTAAGTGATTATGAGGATGAAAAAGGGAAGCAAGTATACACGTGAAAACTAGCGAAGATAAAACCGAAGCAGAAGAAGATACGAAAACGGGGAATAATGCTGAAGGAAATAAGAACCTGTTTTGGAAGTGGACCAATAACTATTACTAAAGTAGTCAACATCGGCAATGGCGATGGTGAAATACTATAGATCTCGACGAAGTTTGAGGGTAATGTTCAATATATACCTGGGGAAATGTACGAAATTGCTTCCTTCTACGACTCAGATGTTGTTTGCGAGACAATTAAATGCGTAGCCTGACGTTTTTAGATGATAAGATCGTTACGGCTGAATCAGTCAATGATATGCAGAGGATGATGAGCAGAAATAATGTCAGCATACAGAGCAGAAACAAAAACAATATTGCCTCAAATGATGAGAGGATAGAGTAAGTTGATATTTCCGTATATTTTGGAAGTCCATTACTGCTGATGGAAATATGGATACAGAGGTATCTAGACGCATGAATTAGGGTAAAATTATTCTCGGCAGTGTAGGAGTTATCACTAGAAGCAAAAATGAAACAAATAGAGCTCAAATTGCGATGAATCATTCTGTAACTACACCAACTGTGCTTGATGGAAGCGAGATCTGGATGTATGAAGGAAAGGAGATGAGCAAAGTAAAGAATGAAAATGTGGACAATGATGTGGTTTGAGAGAAGCACTGTTCGATAACAGTGACAGAAATTTGCTCAGATTTTTCGATAAATGATAGTGTACTTATGGACACACTCAAAGAAGGAATGTATAAAATGAGTGGATGAGGCTCTAGAGAGAAGGAATGCTCAGAGCCATAGAAACACAGAGGGTGCCATGAGAAGATGAAGGCTGTGGGAGGAGCAGAAGACGTATACTAGGATAGGGATGTATAGGGAACAATATTGCACTAAAGAAAGGGAAAGATCTTGGAACGTTTTTCTGCTGATGGCCCGTGTGCAGATATCGCTCAGTAGATTATCTGAATTGCTTCGCGAAACTCTGTACGTAGAGTGTTTTCAGAGACATTGGTCAGCGACAGAACCGTCGGAACATTGTTTCGGGACGAGTGTGTTGTCCAAAAACAAAAATAGGCCAGAGTGACTCTTGCTGTCTAATGTTCCTATAAGGTCTTACTTCCAATGTTGCAGGAGCCATCTCGTGTATGTTTCTTCAACGTCTTGATTCGAGTCTGTGTTCACTCAAACTCCTTTGACTCAAGCTTAGATTAGAATATATGATTAGAAATAAAATCAGCTTTTTCATATTTGGAAACAACACGCGAAGAATTCGGGACTGATCTAACACTCATACCTGCTTTCTTCTCCTGCACATCACTCCCACAGATTTTTCCTTGTGAATTGAATTTTTAATTATTTCCGAATCAATGCCTGGATCGCCATTAGTGAAAGCAGGGTAGAACTGAACGAATTATACTTACCTCGAAAGGAATGCGGCCTTATTGTTTCATATCACTAATAAATGAAGGAGTAACCGCCCGCTTTGCTGGGATCGAAACTAAGGATCCTGAGTTCGGATCCTAGCATAGTGGGTAGACCATCCTCTTTTCAATACATTGTATTTGATTCCTCTTTTGAAACATATTCATCAGATCTGAATGACGTAAAGATTAGATTACTCAATTCGGCTGATGCAGTATGTTTCTGGTTTGCAGATACAGAAGACTTCCATTTAGCTGAAATCTCGTTTAGCTGAACTTCCATTTACCTAAACGCTGGCTTAGCTGTACTGAAGTGGCCCTCTTTGTCCCCAAAAGGAAGCAACTGACGGTGGCAACCAATTAGAATGACGGTTGCAACAAATTAGAAGTCATCTTTTAGAAAAACCCATGCGGAGGGGGACAGTGGCGGGAATTTCTCCCCAGTTCAGCTAGACAAATGTTCACGTCGCGTAGCGGTTGAGCTAAACGGAAGTCTTCTGTAGTAAAATGAAATATTCAATTAGAACTTATCGTGATAAATAGAATGAGAATCTTGAAATAAACTCAGGTAGGTATATCATAAATAATATTGCTTACGTACCCGAGGATCCCCTTTGTCAGTGTCTTGATGACGGCATTGTTCGCCTGCTTCAAACAAAGGACGAAACGGGGCTACTAGCACTTTAGAACTCGAACAAACAGATAAGCGGTCATATTCGGTAGAGTCTGATAAGAGAAAAATTAATGCATTTCTGTTATTTCGGATATCCTCCAATCAGAGTCAAAATTTAGTGCACTGCTCTACAGAAATTGTTTCGAACGATTTCAAAAAGTTAGGGAAAAAAATAAGCAGCTCTTCTCTTAGTGTGTATAATACGATGTGTGGAGTAAGCGAATGTTGATGATATGTAAATAATCCGATGCTGGAGGTGATCTCCATGCAAAATGGTCATGACCTTTCCCATATTGGATTTCGCAAAAAGGAAGCATGATAGCAGAGAAAATCAGAAGTTCAGAAGGAAAATATGGTCTCTTACCATGAGTTACCCAAAATTAATTCGGAAAATTTCAAGAAATTTATTAAAGTTTCCGGGAATTTCAGTAATCTGACAGTAAATTCATCGCAATTTAAGATGCATCGTCTAGAATTTTATTTGGAAATTCCCATACATTTCCGGAGATTTTTTGAACTCTTCGGTTATTCATGGTAATTTTACAGGGAAATATGGTACTTACAATGAATATATTCATGATTTAATCAAAAACATTCCCATGAATTTCTTGGAATTCAAGAGAATTTTCGGTTATTCATAGTGATCTTACAGGTAATTTATGCACTGAGAAACTTTATGTTAGAGAAATTACTAAAATGGGTAGCAAATTGTGGCAAAACGCTTTAATTTCGGCATTTTCATATTTAAATAATGAGTTTAACTATTTTCATAAGAGAATTCTTATTTGATAATAGCAAACGTCACGTGTTGTTGTTGTTGTTTGTAAATTATTCTCTTCCCTTTCACGGGTTTGAGGGCCTCCGTTCCCTTTGCAATTGGTTACATAAGTGCCTTAAACCACTTACTCTAGCTTAAGTATAACGCTTCACAACTTATTTTTCTTTTGGCTATTTGCTACTATTTACATCGCTACTAAGTTCGCATGATCAAGCATCCAGGGCTCCCGTTTCCTCTGACCTTCTCTCAATTTCATAGAATTCCCGACTCTTTTACTTTGTTACTCTAACGTCCTTTCAAATGGAAAAACCCTTGGCTTTTTCTTCCCTTAGTTCTTCCAGTCTCCTCATCCATTCTACTCCCTGACCACTTTCATCCAATATTCCTCTCACGCAATCACTCACACTTTTCCTTTCCTCTCCCTCTCTAGAGCACACCTCTAACACATGTTCCCACGACTCCACCTTATAGCCACACATTCTACACATTTCCTTTCCATCATTCATTCAGTATCTACACGCTTTCATTCCCTCTCCCATTCTAAACTGCAACACTCTACTCCACTTACTCTCTTTTTTTAACTTTGTCAGGTATCCTGGTTCCCCCACCCATTTACCCATCTTATACCACCTATTTTACTGTGATTCAATGATTTTGATCCACCTTTCCTCCCCATGTCTTATCATTAGCTCCAGTTCTATTTCCTGCCATTCTACATACCCCTCTTCGGAACCACATTCTTGTCTCATTCGCTGTCTCTCTCCTCCCCATTTCGAGCTTCCTGTATTGCCTCTCTTCTCTCTAGACCTAACCTCCTTTAGGCATGCTTGAGCGATTTTTCTCCCCTCTCCCCTCTCCAGCTTCTCTTCAAACTTCCATGCTCTCTCCACTTGCCGAACTACCATTTTCTCTCTACATAGTTCTTCCCTCAGCATATACCCTAGGCAACTCCAACTTACCCTCATAACCAACCTCAAAAATCTTTCGTGAAGACTTTCCACTCTTTTTTGCTCCTCCCATCCCCAAATTTCTACTCTATAGCACACGACTGCCCACACTAACACATCGAACATTCATATTTTCATCCTTAAATCATCCCTAAACCTTCTCTTCCTTATGCCCCATACTTGTCTCATTATTTTACTTGCACACTCCATTCTTTTTCTCACTTGCAACTCGTTACCTCCCCCTGATTCGAACCGAAACCCCAAATAACAGAATTCCTCCACTCGTTCTATTGTTTTTCCGTTAAACTTCCGCTTGTAACCTATTTGCTTTCTTCTGTTCCTGAAGTACATTATCTTTGTCTTGCTTACGTTTACTATTAAATAATAGCAAACGTTACTATTTTCTGTCGTAAAATCTGATAAAGGGAGAATAATTAAAGAAAGTAATCCATTGTACAATGGAAATAGGAGTAATAAGTATTCTAAATGACATAATATATTAACGACGAAAGAAAAATTAGTATTTTTTGTAAGAACACGATGTATATTATAGAGATTTTATACTTTTTGTAATGAGGTTAAAACGAAATTCAGGATTGGTTTAAAAAATTATTAACTGATTCAGCACAAGGTTTCCAATTATATTTGAAATTTTGATATTTAAAATCATAAAATTATCATCAATTTTGATGAATTAAGGATTAAATTAATTGTAGCCAATGAACTTTCTATCATTTCGGTCATATGGATGTTTCCATTCCCATCTCTCATAATGTTCTGTAGTTAAATGGAACATCGCCCGACTGCTGCCCCGAAGACGCGTGTTTGATTTTGCTAACCAGTTAGTAATTCGGTGCGCAAGGTCCCTGCGCATCATTTTCCTACAGTTTGTAAATACTGTTATCTTCAGCAGTTAATAATCCAACAAATGTACTATTTTCTCCTATTGAAATTAGTGAATAGCTGTAGTATGGACTTGTAGTTTTACTACAGAGTTTAACAAATACTTCAAACATTATTTACAATAAATGCAATAGTGTTAGTTTTAATTCTAACATATTTTATAATTCTGATAAAAACAACGAGTTACTATTGAAATTACTAAATATTATTAAAAATGCTTTTTGCCTGTCCTCGCAAAGTTCAGATTCGAAAATTTCCAGAAATGTATGGAAATTCTTGGTTATTTTTAGTAATATTACAGGGAGTATGGTAACTCAGCATGAATAACCCAAAATGTATTCCAAAAAAATGTACATGAATTTCCGGATTTTTATGAGAATTTCCGATGATTTCTAGTATTCTCACAGGCAATTGATGGTAACTTAAGATGAATTGCCTAAAATTCAATTTGAAAATTTCTAGAAATTTATGAAAGTTTCCGGTTATTCATGTTGAATTTACATGTGAATATGGTAACTTAGCATAAAACCCCAAAACCAATTTTTTGAAGTCTCATAAATCTCTGGAAATCTATGAAAATTTTCGGTGTTTCATAGTAATCTTACAGTATGTTCATGGTTACTCGATAGAACTTGCCTAAAATTTATTATAATTCCATAAATTCTCGGAATCTATTGAACTCTTCAGTTATTCATGATTATTTTAAAGGAAATATGGTAACTCACCATGAATCACGCAAATTTTAATTGAAACCATTTTCATACGTTTCCGGAAATCTATGAGAATTTCTTCTTAAATCTCTTCTTAAACGCTAGGCAAACGTTTTCCAAACGTTGGATAAACATTGTGTTAAGATTCGATAAATATCTCGCAAACATTTTAGAGACGTTCGGAAATCCAGTCTGCTCGATTATCGCTTGATCTAATGAACAAACGTTTTAAAAGCGTTTATAAAATGTTTTTGTCAGTCAAAGTTTAAAAAATTTTCGGAAGTATCCGTCGTTCTGAAAACGTTTTATTAACCAAAATTTACAAACGTTTGAGTATTTGTCAGAAAACGTTCCTAAAATGTTTGCGAGACGTTCGGTGTTATCCGGGCTGGAAATTAAATACAACTTTTAAAAAAACCGTCTTCCTGCCTCGCTGGGATCCAAACCCAGGAACTGTCGTTTTGCGAGCAGAGTAGGAACATGGTCCTTTTTATACAGAAAGTTTTCTTCGATTCCCTAATTGAAAAATTCCATCAATTCCGAATGACGTGAAATTGTTTCAAAGATTTGATTAGGTAAATGGGGAGATGCAGTAGATTTATGATCTGCGGATTGTATACTAAATTTTCTGTTACACTCAAAAAAAATTTCTGGTTAACGTTACCAGATGCGTTTGGTTGAAGAATTTCTGGTTATTTTAATTAGAAAGTATAGTTGTTGTGACCAGAAAATTCTAGTTAATTTTTTTATGGTTAAAAGTATTATGGTTATTATTTCTGGTAAATGAAGTCCTACAATACCCCGGTAGCGCGATCGAGTGTGCGTGTCGTCTGCAGTGCCGCACTTCATGTCAATAAAAAATGTTTAAATGTTTTCAAAGCTCCTTAAGGGTGTTGGACAATTTCGACTTAGAATTTTTTTTTGATAGGTACGGCACTGACTTCACGTATCCATTTACTTTCGGGTCTCTTTCAAAGCAACTGGGAAAACTAACAAAAACCCGGGGTTTTTTGGGATCCTTAGATCGAAAATATGTGAAATTACTTACCCTTCGACTGAGGAAATAAATATTCTCATCGTAAACATGAAAATTGAAATGCTCCGATAACAGACAATGTCGGCGAGACTTGTTGAGCAACTGCGAGACCGGTCACTATTTTATTTTTTCCCGCAGAACACCAATATCCAAGATATGCTTCCGGTAGTCTTGGTCAATTCCTAGGTTCCTTGGAAGACGATGGTCACCACAAAATTCGCGATTCACATCGCGGAAATGCACAAAACATCGAGGAAAACTGACAGGTCCAATGTGTGAGGAAAGTGAGAATGCAGTTGTACGCAAAGGTAGCAGACGACGCGAGTCAGTGCTGCTAATGACACTAACTTATCGGGCTCTTACTTATCGAAGTATCCAGAACCCGCCAAAGTTCAAAATAAAAACGTGAATTATAATTGCCTGAGAAGATACTTAAATAGTTCTGACAGATAACATATACAAACGCACAAATTCTACAGATAAACAAATGTAAATTATTTATAAATATCAAAAAATAGATAATTTTTATAAATATACCAACTTCGATATATGAGAGCTTCAAACTGAATTCTCTGCCAATATATGTATGTGTATATTTCAAAAGTTTTCAAACCTACCCTATTCCACAATTTAAGAAGTAACTCACAAATTCATCACATTTGCAATTGAATAATTTCTAAACTAGCCTCCCTGCACGTTTCATTCTGGACTCTCACTTCTTTTAGGCACCAATATAAGTTTCGAAATTGCAAAATAACCATATTCTTAATCCTCAAAGTTTTTAACTGACCCGTCTGTAAATTTGTTTATTTTGTTCATAAGTTATCTGATCACTGAATTAAACATTTGGAAATTGCAAAATTATCATATTTGCAATCCTGAGATTTTTTAACTGTCCCGTCTGGAAATTTGTTGATAATTTTCCTAAGTACCTTGTCACTAATTAATAATTTTGTAATTGACAAATTTAATTTATGCATGATACTATACAATTTTTGAACTAGATCTTCCTAAACATTTTTTCATGAACTCCTAATTCTTTTATCCACAAATAAATAAATTACAAAATTTTCAAATTACTATATTTGCGATCCTAAGATTTTTTAACTGGCCCGTCTGTAAATTCTTTTCTAATCTTCCTAAATCTTCTGATCACTAAATTTCAAATTTCAAAATTGCTAGATTCACCACATTCGCCAGCCTGAAATTTATAAACTGGCTTGCCCGTAAATTTGTTTATAATTTCCCAAAGTTACCTGTTCAATGGATTATAAATTTTGTAAATGACAAATTTATTTCATGCATAACACTATGGAATTTTGGAACTGGATTTCCCTAAACATTTTTTCATGCACTTTAAATTTTTTTATTCACCAATAAGGAGTGGTCAGTTGGTCGTGGGAGCTAAGTCATGAGCTTTGGACCCACGGTACTGTCTGGTTGTGGGTTCGATTCTCGCCTCGCTCTCTGGAAGAGCTTCGGCGGGCCACGGAGAGTCGTGAGCCCGATACCTCTAGAGTTCTTTAAGTTCTCGAAGTATTAAGTAGCTGTTGCTCTTGGCGGTTCGGAACGCACCGTAAACTTTAGGTATCCCTCACCTCTGAGTAAGTGGTGAGATGTGCAAAGGAATAGAGAGAAGGTTATGCCGAGACTCTCAAACCCGTAACAGGGAGAAAGTGTAAATAAAAATTCGCCTATAAATAAATTTCAACATCTTGAAATTACCATACTTGCAATCCTGATATTTTTTGAACTAGCCCCTCTGTAAATTCATTTATAATTTTCCTAAATCTTCTGATCACTGAATTTAAAATTTCAAAATTGCTATATTAACCACATTTGCCAGCCTGAAATTCCTGAACTGCTTCTCTGTATATTTGTTTATAATTTTCTAAAGTTACCTGATCACTGAATTAAAAATTTTGCAATTGACAAATTTATTTCATGTGTAATACTGTTCAATTTTTGAATTTGAACTTCTACACATTTTTTCGTGAACATTCTATCAGCCATCAGTAAATAAATTGCCAGTTCAGACAATCTCAGGATTGCAAGTATGGTAATTTCAAAATTTTGAAATTTATTTATTGCTGAATGAAAGGATTTAGAGTGCATGAAAAGATATTTAGGGAGATCCAGTTCAAAAATTTCATAGTATTATGCATGAAATAAATTTCTCTATTACAAAATTGTAATCCATTGAACAGGTAACTTTGGAAAATTATAAACAAATTTACAGGCAAGCCAGTTTATAAATTTCAGGATTGCAAGTGTGGTGAATTTAGCAATTTTGAAATATATGATTCAGTGATCAGGAGATCAAGGAAAACTAGGAACGAATTTACAGACGGCTCAGTTAAGAGATTGTAAAGTATTTCGCATGAAATAAATTTGACAATTTCAAAATTTATAATTCAGTGATCAGATAACTTATGAACAAAATAAACAAATTCACAGACGGGTCAGTTAAAAACTTTGAGGATTAAGAATATGGTTATTTTGCAATTTCGAAACTTATATTGGTGCCTAAAAGAAGTGAGAGTCCAGAATGAAATGTGCAGGGAGGCTAGTTTAGAAATTGTTCAATTGCAAATGTGATGAATTTGTGAGTTACTTCTTAAATTGTGGAATGGGGTAGGTTTGAAAACTTTTGAAATATACATATACATATATTGGCATAGAATTCAGTTTGAAGCTCTCATATATCGAAGTTGGTATATTTATAAATATTATCTAAATCTTGATATTTATCAATAATTTCACATTTGTTTATTTGTAGAATTTGTGCGTTTGTAGATGTTATCTACCAGAACTATTTAAATATCTCCTCACGCAATTATAATTCACGTTTTTATTTTGAACTTTGGCGGGTTCTGGATACGTCGATAAGTAAGAGCCCGATAAGTTAGTGTCGTTAGCAGCACTGACTCGCGTCGTCTGCTATCTTCGCGTACAACTACATTCTCACTTACCTCACACATGGGACCTGTCAGTTTTCCCCGATGTTTTGTGCTTTTCCGCGATATGAATCGCGAATTTTGTGGTGACCATCGTCTTCCAAGGAACCAGGGAATTGACCAAGACTACCGGAAACATATCTTGGAAGCTGGTGTTGTGCGGGAAAAAATAAAATAGTGACCGGTCTCGCTGTTGATGTACAAGTCTCGCCGACATCGTCTGCTACCAGAGCATTTCAATTTTCATGTTTACGATTTTGATCTAAGGATTCCGAAAGACTCCGGGTTTTTGTTAGTTTTTCCCCATTGCTCTGAAAAAGAGCCGAAAGTAAATAAATACGCAAAGTCAGTGCCGTAACTATAAAAAAAAAATTCTAAGTCGAAATTGTCCAACACCCTCAACTCAAATCTCAAACATGGATTTTGTACATTTCTATTTTGAGTAATTACAAGAAAAGTTCTGTCCCCCTATCTGCTGGAGGAGGCTGTCAATTTCAAGCCCTAAGTGTCAAAAATCAATAAAAAATTATAAAATGTTTTCAAATCTTCTTTTCTAAAATCTTGAAAACGGATTCTGTACATTTTGATGTTAAATAATTACAAAAAAAGTTTCTCCCCCCTGCCTGCTGGGGGAGGCTGTCAATTTCAACCCCTAAATTTTATTTTGCTAGAAAGAATTGTGGTTGATACAGAGAAGGGATCTACAATTTTTATTTTTTTTTATTATTATATTCTAATCGTACGTTGAAAAAGTGACTCTTACATCAATAAGTTTTCTGAAAATTCTGATTATAAATTTTTGAAAATAATATGAATAATAATACATTTAATAACATAAAATATCTTATTTCTATACTTTTGGTGTATAGTAAAAAATTAGAATGTTCAGACCATATAATTCTAATTTGTTTGTGCTTAAGAATCCATTCCTCGTTTTTCAATCTGATGACAACTAGTGTCAATGGTCGCATGGCTAGGCTTGTTGATTAGCGTGCGTTAGGTTCTGAGTTCGAATCCCCACCGTTGCGTGCAATATTTTAATTGGTATTTGAGCGTTGAGAATTATGATGTACCAACTGATCATAAGTAGATGCATGTTTATCTTGAAAAAAGTCATGTATTATGTGTAATTATATATTTTTAGGAATTCTTTTTTATGAACTGAAATTTTTCCTCCGTGTACAGATCCACAGCCAGACTGAACCCTACGCAACTCACCTTAACCAAAAAAAATAACTGCACGTACCAGAATATCTCGTAATAACAACCAGAATATCTAGTGAAATGAACAAGAACATCTGATTATCTCAACCAGATTCTCGTAGATCTGAGTTACTAGAAAAAGGTCTGGTAAGAGATTCTGGTTAGTCTTACCAGATATTGTGGTTAAATCTACCAGAGAATCCTATTAAAACAACCAGAAAATCATCCACCAGAATATTCTTATACATTTAACCAGAATTTATAGTTAGGGCATATTGAACATTCTTTTCTGGTTAGAATAACGAGAATTCTGGTCAGTTCAACTAGAATTTTTTTTGAGTGCAGAATTGATCAAGATGGCTTGAATGAGAATCTTAGAATGAAACTTTATAAACTCCTTTTGATTGAAATTCATATTATGTTGCATATTATGTTATTTTGATATTACCTTGTTAGGATTCCAAGCTAAACTCACTTCCAAATTCTAAAATAATGAAATTTTCATTTTTATCTTCGTATAATTATGTTACAGCAGTGACGAGAGGCCAAAGTTTATTGGAGAGATTCAGAACACGAAGCTTTATTTTCGTTTATGACTGATTTATTGGCAAAAGAACCACCCCCAAAATAAAATATGCTTCATACTCAAGTTTGAAAATATAAGGATTATGGGCTACTTTTTGGATTTTTTTGTGTACCAATGCCGATTTTCGTGCTCTTTTATTTTTCTCAATGAAAATGAACCAACATCCTTGTGGAGATGCTGGCAGCCAGCACCTCCACTAGAGAAAATTTTACAAATTTGGAAAATACAACCCACCACATTTTTGGGCTGATTTCGGGCTCTCCGAGATTGCAAAAATAAATTTGCCGAAAACCACCCCTGTGACAAAAAAACCACCCCCAAAATTAAATATGAACTCTACTCAAATTTGGGTTTACCAGAATTGTGGGTTATTTTCGTGTTTTTTTGGGTATCAATGCCAATTTTTGTACTCTTTTATTTTTCTCAAAAAACCGATATTATTGTCGAGATTTTTACGCCAGCTCGTTTATTAGAGCACCTTTGATAAATTTGGGAATTTAAGCATGCAGGAATGACTTTGACAAAAAACGACTAGTTAACAGATCTTTAATTGCAAATCCATTCAATGGTTTTTGGGCTCCTCGGAAATACCCACTATGATTTTTGGGCTGCAACCTTTTACGCTTAAAACACCCCCTTGTATCTCACAGATCTGACTTCGACGAAAGATAATTTATTTACCAGATATTTGAACACCAATCCATTCAATCATTTTTGGGCCCCGCGAAAATACCCACTTTGATTTTCGTGCTGCAAACCTTAACGCTGAAACCACCCCTTGTATTTCGGAGATCTGAATTTGACGAAAAAAAATTATTTACCAGATATTTTAACGCCAATCCATTCAATTATTTTTGGGCTCCTCGGAAATACCCACTTTGATTTTTGAGCTGCAACCCTCAACGCTGGAAACGACCCCTCGTATTACGCAGACATGACTTTGAAGAAAAATAAATATTTACCAGATCTTTGAACGCCAACCCATTCAATTATTTCTGCGCTTCTCGGAAATACCCACTTTGATTTTTGGACTGCAACCCTTAACGCAGGAAGCAACACCTTGTATCACGCAGAAATGACTTTAACGAAAATCAATTATTATCAGATCTTTGAAAGCCAATCCATTCAATTCTTTTTTGGCTCCTCGAAAATACCCAGTTTTATTTTCGGGCTGCAACCCTCAACGCTGGAAGTGACCCCTTGTATTACGCAGAAATGACTTTGACGAAAAATAGTTCGTTACAGATCTTTGAACGCCAATCTATTAAATTATTTTAGGGCTCCTCGAAAATACCTACTTTGATTTTTGGGCTGCAACCCTTAACGCTCAATACACCACCTTGTATTTCGGAGATCTGAATTTGACAAAAAGAAATTATTTACCAGATCTTCTTACGCCAATCAATTCAATTATTTTCAGGCTCCTCGAAAATACCCACTTTGATTTTTGGGCCGCAACCCTTGACGCTGGAAGCGACCTCTTGTAATACGCAGAAATGAATTTGAAGAAAAAGAATTATTTACCAGATCTTCGAACGCCAATCCGTTCAATTATTTTTGCGCTCCGCGAAAATACCCACTCTGGTTTTTGGTCTGCACGCTTAACGCTGGAAGCGACATCTTGTATCCTGCAGAAATGACTCTAACGAGAATTAATTATTTACCAGATCTTCGACCGCCAATCGATTTAATCATTTTTAGGCTCCTCGAAAATACCTACTTTGATTTTCAGGCTGCAACCCTCAACGCTGGAAGCGACCCCTTGTATTATGCGGAAATGACTTTGACGAAAAATAGTTATTTAACAGATCTTTGAACGACAATCCATTCAATTATTTTTTGGCTCCTCGAAAATACCCACTTCGATTTTTGGGCTGCAACCCTTAACGGTGAAAGCGACCCCTTGTATCACGCAGAAATGACTTTGACGAAAAATAGTTATTTAAAGGATCTTTGAACGCCAATCCATTCAATTATTTATGGGCTCCTTGAAAATACCCACATCGATTTTCAAGCTGCAACCCTTACCGCTGGAAGCGACCCCTTGTATCACGCAGAAATGATTATGACGAAAATTAACTACAAACCTCATCTTTGAACGCCCATCCATTCAATTATTTTTGGGATCTTGGAAAATACCCCCTTTGATTTTTGGGCTGCAACCCTTATCGCTTAAAACAACCCCTTGTATCTTGGAGATTGTGGCGAACTCAGTTCTCGTACTTCCAAGATGATGAATGTATATAGAAAACATTTAATAAATAGGAGTGTCGAAAAATTCGTTGGCTGTGCAAATAAGATTTCAATAGCTATAACTTCTTACCAGAAAAATCTTGAAACTGATGATCCTCAGCTTCTGATACCATTCGCAGACTTTTCCGTTTTTTCTGTTCTCTATTAACCCCGGGAACTCTCTCCTGCAGAGGGTTGAATATAACATAACAGTATTTTCCTCTGTTATAAGACATGTTTAACATTTTTTTTCATTAGAACTCTGATAAGGGTCATTCAATAAATATTTAGACCCTTTTGAGTATTTTCTTATCCCTTGTCAAAAGCCACCCCTATAGCGGATTGAAAGTTTGAAAAACCCGTAACCTCAGAGATAAGAAACAAGTGCTAATCGGAAAATTGTAAGGTCAGATTCGGTTTCAGCGAACCCAGAAACGTATATTAGGGTGGGTCTACTTTCTGGGACATGACCTTTTTCTTTTTTTGTATGCCCGTGGAATATATGCAATAGTATGTTGCATTACAAGGAGCGAAACCGAGCATCTGCAACCGAGTGCGAGGTGGCTGCCCAAGCGAAGAAAGGGCTGCAATCGCACAAGGTGCAAGAGCTTGATTTTGCCCCCGGGAATGCATATCGTTTTTCACAACACGACCACTTAAACACCATTCATACATGCATGTATAGTGAGTGCGAGAAATACGCCTATGCAATGAGAAGAAGTAAAACTATAGGTTTAGAACTTTTTTCCAGACCCTAGGGTTGAAAAACTAGGAATTTTAACCCTAGGGTTGGAAATCCACGTTTCGCCTCGCTCTACAGGCATGTATAAATGGAGTTCCAGTGGTGGTGTTGTGAGAAAAACTATAGCTATTAAAATCCAATTTGCACAGCTCAAGAATATTTCCATACTCCTATTTTATGAAATCATGTCTTCCAGACACATTTATCTTCTTGGAAGTAAAAGAATTAAGTTTTCCACAATCTCCATTGAAAACACAACTGGGAGACATCTCCCAAAAAGTGACATAACTTGATCGTATTTACATCATAATTGAATGGATTGGCATTGAAAGATCTGATAAACAAATTATTTCGCGTCAAAGTTAGATCTGCGAATACGAGGAGGTGTTTTCAGCGTCAAGGGTTGCAGCCCGAAAATAAAAGTGGTTATTTTCAGGAGCCCAAAAATAATTGAAAAAATGGGCGTTCGAGCATCTGGTAAAAAATTAATTTTCGTCAAAGTCATTTCTGCGTGATACAAGGGGTCGCTTCCAGCATTCAGGGTTGCAGCCTAGAAATCTAAGTGGGTATTTTCAAGGAGCCCAAAAATAATTGAATGGGTTGTCCTTCAAACATCTGATAAATAAATTATCTTTCGTCAAATTCAGATCTGGGAGATACGAGGGGGTGTTTTGAGCGCTAAAGGTTGCAGTCAAAAAATCAAAGTGGGTATTTCCGAGGAGCCCAAAAATAATCGATTAGATGAGCGTTCAAAGATCTGGTAAATAATTAATTTTCGTCAAAGTCATTTCTGCGTGAAATAAGGTGTCGCTCCCAGCGTTAAGGGTTGCAGCCCAAAAATAATAGTGGGTATTTTTGAGGAGCGCAAAAATAATTGAATGGATTGGCGTTAAAAGATCTGGTAAATTATTTTTTTTGTCGGATTCAGATCTCCGAGATACAAGGGTGCGTTTTCAGCGTTAAGGGTTGAAGACCGAAAATCAAAGTGGGTATTTTCGTGGAGCCCAAAAATAATTGAATGGATTGGCGTTTAAAGATCTTGTAAATAAATTATCTTTCATCAAAGTCGGATCTGGGAGATACAAAGGGTCGCTTCCAGCGTTAAGGGTTGTAGCCCAAAAACCAAAGTAGGTATTTTCGATGTGTCCAAAAACAATTGAATGGATTGGCGTTCAAATATCTGATAAATAAATTATCTTTCGTCAAAGGCAGATCTAGGAGATAGAAGGGTGCCCTTTCAGCGTTGAGGGTTGCAGCCCAAAAATCATATTGGGTATTTTCGATGAGCCCAAAAACAATTAAATGGATTTGCAATCAAAGATCTGCCTACTAATTATTTTTCGTCAAAGTCATTCCTGCATGCCTAATTTCCCGAATTTATCAAATGTGCTCTAATGAACGTGCTGGCGTGACAATCTCTACAATAATAAAAAGCCCAAAAATAGCCCATAATTCTGATATGCTCAAATTTTAGTATAGTGCATATTTTATTTTGGTGGTAGTTTTTTTGCCACAGGGGTGGTTTTTGGAGAATCGATTTTCGCAATTTCGGAGAGCACAAAATTAGCCCAAAATTCTGGTGGGTTGTATTTTTCAAATTTGTGAAATTTTCTCTAGTGGAGGTGCGGGCTGCCAGCACCTCCACAAGGATGTCGGTTTTTTGAGAAAAAGAGAAGAGCCCGAAAATCGGCATTGGTGCCCAAAAAAAGCCCGAAAATAGCCCATGAATCTGATATGTTCAAATTTGAGTAGAAAGCATATTTCATTTCGGGGGTGGTTTTTTTGCCAAAGCGGTGGTTTTCGGAAAATTGATTTTTGCAATTTCGGAAAGGCGAAAATTACCTCAAGATTCTGGTGGGTTGTATTTTCCAAATTTGTAAAATTTTCTCTAGTGGAGGTGCAGGCGCCAGCACCTCCACCCAAATGTCGGTTTTTTGAGAAAAATAAATGAGCCCAAAAAACGGTATCGGTGCTCAAAAAAGCCCAAAAATAGCAAAAAATTTAGATGTGAACGGAATATTGAAATTCTATTGTGGAGGTGCTAGTGGAACGGACCTTCCCATGTTCGATACGCTTGTACCACGTTTTTTCAAATAGGTCGTTTTTCATTTAAGGTTATCAAAAACTTATGAAATTGGTTTCAAGCGAATGCTTAATCTTTCCAATAGATCATAGTAGTTCACCATCCGAAGGATAGTTTGCGATAAAAATTTATACGATTTATAAATATCTTTTCTGGAAAATGGGCATGGAAATTGAGAATCTGGGAGTGGAGAAACAATTCCAAAACTCTCTAGGGCGCGCGTCTTTTGGACCACGCGCTTCGTGCTTGATATTCAACGTACCTAGTGCTCCGCGCTCGGTTTTTGAATTTACGTCGCGCTACTCGCTCGCTCTTCGTACTTCCCTACAAATGCGTATAGAACTTTCGAAAATAAAGAATAGAATGTCGGCTGCTCTATCTTATGATTGTGGATCCTCTTTTTTCAAAGCTCCTCCGGCTTCAACGAATATACTCTCATCGTGTGTCTCGTGCTGCGCACTCAATGAACATCTGTCCGAACGCGAACTGTTTTATATTACCTTTTACTCTAATGCATCAAATGTATATAATAATAACTTATATACCTCGCATTGTGTTTTGTTTCAGAAAAATTGGGTTGGTCTATTTCTACTATTTTTGTAATTACAATTGAAAAAAAACACACACATCCCAAAAAAAAAAAAACAGATTATCTTTTCAAAGTTTTCCTTGTGTCTTGTTAAGTTTTGATAGTTTTTTGTTATTTCTTGTGCGATCCAAAGTGGTATTTTTGTTTTTTTCTGGGATAATTCAAAAAGTCGTACTAACGATCTTATAGGGATCATAGACAGAAACATTTTTCCCCCCGACCTTTTTCCAATTTTGCGCATTTTGAATGGGAATTCTCATTTTCATTTACATTTTTGAATTTTGAAAGTGCCACAACTCTGGAAATTTGGTTTCTAACAAAAAAAAATCATTCGGATAAATTGTTCCACTTTTGCGTACTACAAGAAGCCATGCTTACAATTTTCGAGTCTTGGAAAAGAAGTCCAAACAAATTTTCAAAATGCTCGCCCCTCCAAAGTTTCGTCCAAAATGGCTGGTTAACTGACTTGACCTGTCTTTCTGGTCCCTAGGAACGTGTGCAAAAGTACGATCGAATATGATTATTTATTCAAAAGTTATCGAGTTTCCAAATAATTTTTCATTCTTTTTTGTGCGATCAGAATTGGAATTTTCGATTTTTCGAGAAAATTCAAAAAGTTTTATTAACGATCTTATACGGCTCCCAAGAAGAAATCTTTTTGTTTGTATGACTTTTTTTCAATCTTGCGTTATTTGAATAGAAATTCTTATTTTCGTTTATATTTTCAGAACTGGAAATGCCACAATCTTGACAATTTTGTTTTTATAAAAAAAAACATGAGGATAACTTGTTTCACTTTTTACCTACCAGAATAAACCGTACTCACAATTCTTGTGTCTCAGAAAAAAATAAAAAAAATTGTTTGAAATGCTTCCCCTGTTTTATTTTTGATCCAAAATATTTGGTTAGTGACCTCGACTTGTCTTTTCGATCCAAATTTGAATGTTCGTTTTTCTGGGAAAATTCAAAAAGTTGTGAAGTCCATCTTGTAGGGCTTCCGAAAAGAAACATTTTTTCATTCACACTTTTTTTTATATCTTCCATTGTTGAGTTGAAAATTCTCTTTTTTTTTTTGTTTTCGAATTTCGAAAATGCCATTACTCTGAGAATTTTGTTTTCATAAGCAAACATCATAGGGATAAATTATTCTACCTTTTACTCACTACAGGAAGATTCACGTACAGTTATCGAGTCTTGAAAATAATGGTCTCAAAATTTTATTAAATGCTCTAGCTTTTTGAGTTTGTTCCCAAAATAGCTGGATAAAGAACTTGGCCTTCTGTTTCTGACACTGAAAGAGTGTACCAAAGGTCAATCAAATCGATTAGTTTTTTCATTAGTAATCGTGCTCACACAGACATAATACATACATAATGCAAACTTTATTAGATTTTCAGTTCTAGACAGATGCTGAATGAACACAAGCAAGAATTATTTTAATTGGTGGAACTTGTCCCGTGACATGTAAAAAGTGTAGAATTCAAAATTTCCCCTCCAGGCTTTGTCAGAAACTTCGGGTTCTAAAATTTGAAACAACATTTTTCCAAGTGATTAATAGATTTTGCAATGCGAAAAAAAGCCACAAGAAACGAAGTTAGAGAGAGAGAGTTTCTAACGGGTTTGAAACAAAATAGTCACTTATTTTGGAATTCTGACCATGAATTCGGATTCAGCGACTGAAAATCCATGTGCGTCCCACTCTTTGTTTGTGGGGCTATCTAATTTTCCTTGTTCCATTGATAAATATGTTCTCTGTTCTAATAATTAGAAAAATGAATGTTTTCGAAACATCAGATCATCGTAAGAAAGGAATATTCAACGTAATTAGAACAATTTATAATTATATAAACCGCAAAAAAAATTAGCGCCAATAGCTCGCAAAAATAAATTTCCACTCATGTTTTTTTCTTATCAACTTGATCAGTTCCATTTTGCAAATTATTTATCGATGTCAGTGCAATCACATTACATTGTTTCAGGTAAAATATATTGTATTGATCGGAGCACCATTTCAGACAATTTCGTCCCTTCGCTTCCGTTGAATTTTAGATTTTTTTTATCCTCTCTGAGGTCCTGGTTTTGTAGTTTCCAGCCACTCATGAACTTAGTTTGCAATGCATTGTTTAGCACTACTACGCTTCGAAGTTACCTGATTTTCTTATCGAGCTACAACGCCATCGTAGCATCTTTTTGCAGACTGTAAACACAAGAATTTTTTTCCGTATAAATTTACCATTTCTTCTATGAATAAGGGCAGGATTCATCAGTGTTGGGTACATTATTTTTGATAAATATAATCAGTTATCGTTGATATTTGTTCAAGAAGAAAGCGACCAATTATCATTATGATTACTTATTTCGAATTCCACTTTGTTTTGATTACTTTTGACAAAAAGTTATTCCGGTAACATCTTTGGTCACTTCTTTTTTCACGCCTCATTCAATTCTTTGAAGGAATTCCCTTACTTCAATTTGTGTATATTTTCGTGAGAAAAATTATTCGGAAATCATAGCTATCATAATTTATATCAACAATGGAATTTTAAATTGTAATCAACGCTTCCCAAATAGAATTACAGCCTCTAGATAACTTCTGATTAATAAACAATTCCCACCTGAATTATTATTTGCCTGAAGCGCACTTAGAAGCCTCCTATAGAATACGCAATAATTACACAGGCCGACAAAATTTTACAAAGGTCAGGAACGAGAGACCACACCTAATGGACCCGAAGGCTTCTGCTGCGCTTATTCCGAATCCGACCTCAAGAAAATTCCAGCACCCTTATGTTTAAGATATTCTAACCATAAAGGGCCAAAAACACGTTATTTTGATGTATTTGAGGCCCCGTAACATCGCGAATTAATTTTTCTTCTCAAAACTGACGATTGCATCATGAAGAACTACTCTTCACCTTCAAAATGCAAACTCTTGCTTTTCGATACGTTTTCCTCCGCCGAGATGTGGCGAATTCAAATATGAAAAATTAACCTTCTCACGGATAGTATTTTCGCTACAAAAATATTTTCCCAGGAAATAGAAGTAGCAAAACCATGTCTATTACAGCTTGTTGTCTATTGGTAGAACTATAGCTCTGCACAACCCGATTTTCTCAACCCTCGAGCCCAGTAACCTGCTATGCAACAACCCCAGACTGCAAAAACCCAATGTACTTAATCCTCAAGACCTACGAGTCTATAACCCCAGAACCCGATTTCCTTAACCCCCGATCCCTTCAGCCTGCGAGTCTATTACCCCAGAGCCTAAAAACCAAATTTTCCCAATCCTCGAGCACACTGACCTGCTATGCAACAACCCCAGACCCCCGCAACCCGGTTTCCTTAACCTTCGAACGCTCGCGCGGGCAGTCGAGTGACCATCTTTTTGAAATTTCGAGAGACCCGCTCTCCAGTGAGCTTTGGGTGAGGTGGAAGGCACATGTATTCTCTAGTTACACTATGGACAACTAGTTTTGGCGCAAGTTAGATTAAACCAACCCCTCTCATGGCGCACAGTACAGTTCCAAACTTGGAGACGTGGGGACGGGCGGTCTAGTGAAAGTTGCGCGATCGCCAAGGGGAATTTTTTTCGTCACATTGGCGGTTACATTTTGTTACATTTTATCAGAAAAAATGTTTGCCGAATTTTCTCTCAAAGTTCCTCGGCTTTGATGGTGATAAACCATCCAAAAAAAGTAAGGGAAACAGCATGAAAATCATGAAAAACATGGGCGGTCAACTGACAGCCCGCGCGAGAGCCAGTGTGACTCCAGTTGACGCGAGCGTATGAAAGTTGATCCCCGAGCACTGTTACCTGCGAGTCTACAAATTTAGGCTTTCACAACCCGATTTCCTTGACCCTCGAGCCCTGTTACCTGTGAGTCATTTCCCCAGACCCCCAAAACCCAATTTCCTTAACCTTCGTGAAAAGTAACCTTCTATGCAATACCCCAGAACCTCAAAACCCGATTCCTTAACCTTTGAGCCCAGTACCCTGCAGATCTATCGCCCTCAACGACAATAACCCGATTTCCTCAATCGTTGAGTATTGATTCGACAACCGCTGTTATATCGGCATAATCTTTGCTAGTGCATTTTCTTTCATGCAAAAAAATCGCGGGTTACCGGGCTTGGGAGGGAGGAAAATCGATTGAAGGGAATTGGGTTGAGAGTGTCTGGGGTAATTGCATAGCAGGTAACTGGGCTCGTGGAGTAAGGAAAATGTGTTGTTGGGGCCTGGAGTTATTGCATAGCAGGTTACTGGGCTGGAGGGTTAAGGAAATCGGGTTTTGAGGGTCTAGGGGTATTGCATTGCAGCATACTGGTCTTGAGGGTTAAGGCACCGGGTTGTGAGGTTCTATGGTCATTGCATAGCAGGTTACTGGGCTCGAAGGTTAAGGAAATTGGGTTGTAGGGGTCTGGGGTTATTGCATAGCTACATACTAGGCTCGAGGTTTGAGGGACCGGGTTGTGGGATTCTGTGGTTATTGCATAGCAGATTACTGGGTTATTTCTATTATTATTATTGGTCTAGGGTTATTTCATAGCAGCATACTGGGTTCGAGAGTTAAGGAAACTGGGGTGTGGGGATCTGGGGTTATCGCATAGCAGATCACTGGGCTTGAGGTTTAAGGGAATTGGGTTGTGTGGATCTGGGGTTATTGCATAGCAGGTTACTGGGCTCGAGGGTTAGAGAACCGGGTTGTGGGGGTCTTGAGTTATTGCATTGCAGGATACTGGGCTCGAGGGTTAAGGGAATTTGGTTGTGGGGGTCTGGGAGTATTGCATAGAAGCATACTGTGCTCGAGGGTTAACGGACCGGGTTGTGGGGTTCTGTAGTTATTGCATAGCAGGTAACTGGGCTCGAGGGTTAGGGAACCGGGTTGTGGGAGTCTTAGGTTATTGCATAGCGGAATACTGGGCTCGAGGGTTAAGGGGATTTTGTTGTAGGGGTCTGGGGTTATTGCATAGCAGCACACTGGGCTCGAGGGTTAAGGGACAGGGTTGTGGGGTTCTGTGGTTATTGCATAGCAGGTTATTGGGCTCGAGGGTTAAGGAAATTGGGTTGTGGGGTTCTGGGGTTATTGCAGAGCAGGTAACTGGACTCGAGGGTTAGGGAACCGGGTTGTGGGGGTCTTGGGTTATTGCATATCAGAATACTGGGCTCGAGGGTTGAGGGAATTTGGTTTTGGGAGTCTAGGGTTACTGCATAGCAGCATACTGGGCTCAAAGGTTAAGGGACCGGGTTGTAGGGTTCTGTGGTTATTGCATAGCAGGTTACTGGGCTCAAGGGTTAAGGAAATTGGGTTGTGGAGGTCTGGGGTTATTGCATAGCAGGTAACTGGGCTCGAGATTTAGGGAACCGGGTTATGGGGGTATTGGGTTATTGCATAGCAGAATAGTGGGCTCGAGGGTTGAGGGAATTTGGTTGTTGGGGTCAGGAGCTATAGACATGGTTTTGCTACTTTTATTTTGTGGGCAAATATTTTCGTAGCAAAAATGATATCCGTGAAAAGTTAAATCTTTCATATTTGAGTCTGCCACATCTCGGCCGGGAGAAATAATATCCAAAAGTGGCGGGGCCTAGAATGCATCAAATTAACGAGTTTTTGACCCTTTCAGGTTAGAATACATCGAAAATTAAGGTTGCCGGAATTTTTTGAGGTCGGTTCCAGATTAGGTGCAGCAGAAGCCTTCGTGTACACTGGGTGTGATTTCTGGTTCTGAGAATAGTTGGATTGTGATATAT
>WSXT02054130.1:0-12863 GCA_011762715.2 Neuroterus valhalla
ATGACTTCGAAAGGAGGATGAAGCTGTTCGACTCGCTTGTGATGAGTGTGCTACTGTATGGAGTAGAGGTGTGGGGGCGGAAAGAAAGTGAGGAGATAAATAGGGTCCAAGAGAGGTACATGAAATGGACACTAGGGTTCGGACACCTAGTTACATCGTTCTGAGGGAGACGGGGAGAACGAGTTTAGGGATCCTGACAGGTAGCTGAGCGTGTATGTATGAGGAAAAATTCTTGGAAGAGAGGAGAAGTAGGCTAGTGAGGGAGTGTTGGTGGGAGAAGGAGAACAGGAGAAGAGATGGAAACATGAAGGGTGAGGGAGAAAGGTATTTTCAGAAAAATGATCTGCATGAGAATGAAGTGAGGAGAAGTCACGAGGAAGGAAGAAAGGTGGATGAGATTGTTGAAAGGAACGGCATGGAGAGAGAACGCAGAAGGAGAGAAGGGGTATGCAATGGTGGAACACTGGTTAACAGAATTCGAGGATTTTGAAAGGAGGGGAATAAGCATGAAGGTAATACTGCATGAAAGAGGAGTGGTAAGGGCGATTGCATGGGTGAAGGAGGCGCTGGGTAAGATGGAGAGGAAGAGAAGGAAGGAGGAGGAATAAAGATAGATGTGTAAGGAGGAGAGGTAGCAGATGTAAGATCAATGTAAATAATGTAAATAGTAGATAAGGTATAGCAAAATAGGTAGGAACCCCGAAGGCAGAGTTTGGCAATGCGTGGCTGGCGAAATGTGCGAGCGAGCGAGCGGTCATAGTATTACGGAACATTGTATAAAGTGTGGAAGGATGTTAGAGATGAGTGCTCTATGTAGAAAAAATGTTGTGAAACATCGTTGTGTAAGCAAATCATCTTTTCAAGGTCGATTGGCTGAAGAATGCACGTTTATCTATCTATTTGAATTCTCAGGGACACAGATTCTCCCGCTTTGTAGATAGCCGCAACATTAAATGAAAGGCAATAATTAAAAGTAGCTAGTTATTCGCCATTTGAATTGAGAATGTTTGACAGTGAAGAATTGTTGCACAATAAGAATAAAAGTTGAGATATAGAACCAAAATTACGAAAAGCATTTCCCTGAGGTATTTTCTAAAGGACGAGGTAAATAGTAAGGTCGTGAAATAAAATGAATTTTCGAAGACGATGTGAACTCGAGCCAGCTTGAACCATTACATGTGGCTTTACTTCCTTACTAACTTTGAACTGCTGCAGAGAATGAAAGAATGGTAGATGCGGGTGATTGAATTGAAGTATCAATAATCAAATGGCAACACCTGATATACCTGCTTCAAACTTAAAAAGAACAAGTGAGCATTTCACATCTTGCAATAAATGAAAATCGACTTTTTTGTGGATATCCTAAAAATTCTCCACGACAGAAAAACTAGAATTCAAGCAAAAAAAAAAAAAAAAAAAAAACGTGTCTTATCGATGTCAATAGAGATAATTTTAAAAATTACCACGCGAAAAAATCTAGAAATCGACATGCAATCGAAAAGCTAAAGAATTCTGAAAAGTTTGAATTTCTACACTTTAATAAGAATGTAAGACATCTTTACTCTCGAAATTCTCAGAATTGATCATTTTAACTTCTCGGAAGCGATATTGTTGATATTGCCACAATGATTAATTTTTTATAGGGACTATTGGAAGGTTTTTATCGATCGTTGCATATTATTCTTCGTTAATTTATGGAAATGAAGTTTCACGCACTGGACATAGAAGAATTAGTAATAAAATACCTTACAACATCTGCCTATTCCAAATTGGAGTAGTTTTCATAGCACGTGCGATGTACGGTAACTGCTATTTTGTCCTTTAAACAACACACATTTTTTTTGTTATTCCTTAAATTTGCCGAATTGAGAAATGTTTTCATGCCTTTTTCATTAACGGTTGGTTGGCTGCACGAGATGCAGCGTGTGCCACTGAGTGCTACGAGCTATCGACGATGCACGCAACTTTCAGACGACACGATGAATAAACAATTGCCTTTACAAAAAAAGTTCCAAACTAAGACTGAAAAGGATCGTGTGAATAACAACTTTTGGCTTGAAAGTTTTGCGATAGCACCGAAATCAAAAAAGATATTCGATCTAAAGAATTATCAACACTCTTTTCATTTTTAAAATAAATTTTCAGGCAACAAATAAGCAAAATACGAGAGAACATCAAATATACCAGTTTGTAGAACTAATTTTTTTTATAAAAAATGGTTTTAAGTGTTTTCTTCATTAAATTGAAAATATGACTGTTATACGCGATACAAGAAATCACCCCTTAATTCAAGATGGCAGACAACCTGCAAAGGGTTGATTGTCGAAAACTTGGATATAAGCTTCCTATATGGTGGCCTTAAGATGCAAAAAATTTTTTCCTTACCCAATGAATTGCAATAATACATATAGGAATGCGACTAAATATACTGGACTAAAGTGTGTAATTGGTTTTCCTCCTTCCTGCGAATTGAGTAATTATGAGAAAGTTTTCCGTAGAGGAAAATGTTTAAGAAACCAGTAGACACACCCTAAGGGTAGGCGACTTTGAATATAGTAGAAGCTTTTCCCTGTCGCAGTCGCCATTGTGTCGTGATCACGCGATCTCTCAAAACCTTGATCGTGTCCTTAAAATTAAGTCAACCATCTGCACGCGAACCGCAGGCCAGTGCCCTGCTGTCTAATGGTTTCTAGGACATATCAGAGGTATGCTGTGTATTAATGAGATTAACCAATATTCACATATGGTGATGATATATTTGCTTATTTGCTGATAATAGATTCCACTCGGTAAGTTGTCAATATAATTACTGGGTGTCTGTAGTGTGCAATTCTGAATAATAGTGGAATATAAGAAACATTGCAAAGATAATTTTCCGGGTAAACAGAAATGTGCTGGTAAGCAGAATGGTATCAATAAATTCAGTTTAATGTAGTACGTGAATCTAATTGACATTATCACCAACCTGACGAAGTTCTTGTAAAGTGCAGTTATGTTTCACGTAATGATTATTATTCACCCTTTACCGCCATTTTTCCGTTTTAATGATATTGTTCCAATTTTAAAATTCTGTACAATCGAAATATTACGATTAATTCGGATAATTTATTTTCCGAAGAACGAGAAAGAATCTACCTTATCTCAGATATGAATCAGGAGCGCTATATTTGAGTGGGCGTTGAACCAATTACGCCACCGAGGCTTCGACAGATCTTTTCTAATTCTTCATGGCGACTTTCTACAGGGAAATAAAAGTACACATTCAACTACTGCGACAATATAATTTCAATATACGATTCTGGTCAACGCAAGATGAACTCAATAATTTTTGGAAGACCTCTGGACCATCAGTTATTCAGTTTATAATACGGCGAGAGCAAGAGCTTTGACTGATTCAAATCGAAGGGTATAATCAACGATAGATCACCCGACCAAGAGGCGCTTGCATCAACTGAAAAGGAAGATTGGCTAGACTAGAAAGAACATGTCCTGTATCTAGTGTACACTCAATTAGATAGAATATGTAAAGCCTCTTATTGTAAGGGTTGGAGGGTTGTTTCACGAGATGACCATCAAACAGCATATTGTTGACAAAATGTGAGCGTTATCCCACGCGAAAAAAATGCAGAAAAGGATGACATGGGTAAGGGAGATTTCAAGTTTTCAGATGACCCATTGCGTCTCTCAAGTTCCCTCATTACCTGTCTAGAAACCGCTCAAGTCAAAGGAGATCTAGAATTTGTGTAGGGATATTTACGAAGTTCAACACCCATTGAATGAAGGCACCAAGAACATCATGCGTTCCAAGAAGCTGCGAGAGAACCTTATAACATCCGAGGATAAATGCCCATCAATCACTGCCAGAGATGAAGGAAGCACTAAGAGGCACGCAGAACTTCTCCACTGCCGGAACAAATCGTATAAAGAACTTCCAGAAGGAGGAGTTTACTCCTGCATACCAAAAGTTTTCCCGGATATTTCCCTTATATCTACCCTTCCTGGATATCACGAGACCTTGTAGTTACTAGGAGGATTTAAGGATCTAATTGGAGGAGGGACCTGGAAAAGACGAACAAGAGGGACCGCATCGCAAAGTGAAGATGTTCTGAGGAACTAAAGGACTCCTATGTGCAGGATCTGTACTAAGAAGCATTCGTTCCAGGAGATAATGGGCAAGATGACGCGTGATGAGAGTCTGATGTTCAAGAGCTCCTGAATTATCGAAAGTTTTATCAGTCGTTTTTCTCTGGTAAACTGTAAGTGTAGGATAAAGTTGTACATAGCGCTATAATTCTGGAAACTCGGACAATTGATTGGTGACTTCCACGATTATTGATGTTTCAAAATCTTAAATGGCGGACATGAGCGTCGCAAGATGCATATTCATGTCAATGAAGGAAGCAGTATCGCCCCGGGTCCCAAAAATATAAAATAAAAAAAACTACAGGTAGAAAAAATGCTGCAGTTATAAGCCGACGAATAAATCACTATCGCCTACACCTCCTGCGAGTTTCACACTCGATGATATCAATTAAATGCACAGTATGAAAAATCCAAAAATGAGTCAGAGGACTTCATTTTTAGTTAGGTTAGTGCAGTTCAAGAACAGGTTAGCAGCTTAACGACTATTGTCACATCATATACAATCAATGTTGACGAAGCTGTGGAGAGAACCGATACGCTAGAGGTTAGAGTCCTTGAACCTTAGGATAAGAAATGTTGTCACAGCACAAGTGTCTCGCCTGTTGCTGAAAATATTATTATGTCCTCATGGCTCGCAAAAGTAACTGACATAGAGAACATTAAAAACTTCCTTAAACTTATTTGGGTAAACAAAACTAAACTGCGTTCAGACTAAGAGATTGTAGTCGATGGCCTTTTACGAAGGCTACATGAGCATCATAGGACTCTGGTGCGATAGCTTGGTGCTCTCAGTGAATCCGGAAAAGACCAGCTTGGCAATTTTCAAGAGGCAGCACAAAGTGCCGTAGGTCGACGCTCCTGCATTCTGTGGTGTAAGGCTGATGTTCTCAATGCGTAAGATTTGTTATGGCATTTTAAATGTGCAGAAGAACTTTTGAGCTCTCATGGAGTCTAGGGCCCATAATGATCGCTTGTCTCTACTTCGCTGTCCTGAAACCAAGAATCTTCAAAGTGACCGTAGTCTGGCGGTCACGGAAAAACATAGAACGACACAGGATATACTGGAACCATTCAAAACTATAGCCTTCGGGAAAAGTTACGGGATCAATGAGGACTACGCTTATGGCGGTGACAGGATACAAGCTCTGAAAAGAACCTCTACACGTTGCGATGAGCGCGGGGACGGCTTATGCTATGGGCTGACTGGCAAGAGCAGACTAGACTCCCAAGTGACATCAGTACACTGATATTCTGAAAATAAGGAGAATAAAATAAAACCGAAACGCTTCAATTTTACCAAAGCTTTACAAGTTCTTATTTCAAACTGGGATGTGTGGAAAGCAAATGATTCCCCGCCATACCAACCAGGGGCAAATCTGGTACACAGACGGCTCCACAGGAGAATCGGGGTCTGGAGCACGAATCTAAGACAGTGCAGGAAGGAAGGGAATGTTAATCTCAGTCAGGTACAGAAAAGAATAACGTGACCCTTACATAGATTCTCGATCACACATGGGTCAGAAGCAACGAAAAGAAGGACCAGCTGGAAAAAAAGGATCAGGAAGTGATTACATACGCCCGGAACCGGTACTGGGCCTAGCGTCTTGCTGCACTGGGATGACCATCGAAAACTGGATCTGGATCAAGCAAAGGGACTACTGGAGGAAACTCAGGAGTGCCGAGAACTGGAAGTCATCCTGCACTACACGTACATGATGGACAGCCAGGTGAATCCTGAGTTTAACTAGGCACGATCTATGGTTGGTGGTTCACATGCTCACGAGCATCACCACTCAAACTATCATAAACACAAAATGAGATTATATCTCACGATCGAGTCCTATGCTTTATGCTACTGCCCAGCACTATTCAGGCTCAGGCAACAGACCCTCAGTGATTATTTCATGCCAAAATGTAAAGGGTGAAGCACAATGAGCTTCATATTCCCAGCGCCAGAAGGGGTTCTTTTCGAGACCCCACCCGCCTATGAACTCAAATAAACTCAAATAATTTATATTTAAGGTTAGAGATGCCCATTCCGCAGTGGCTGGTATAAGGGTGGAATGTACTCCTACCGAAGAAAGGCGACTTGTCGAACCTGAGGAAACAACGCTGTTTGAAGAGAAGCGCTGCAGGCTGTCGGGAGAACCTGCTAATCGACAGGAAGGTGTAAAAAAATGCTTATCCACAATCAAAATCTGTCAATCGCCTGGATCGCTTACCAGAAAGATTTTGAATCCACTTCCCATAGACTTTTCATCTGTCTGTTGGAAAGCTTGAAAGTTTATCCACACATACTGGGATGTACAGAAATTGATGACTCTGAAAACCCATATTAGGGTCACTTGCATATTTTGTATGGACGACTTAAAGAACTAAGCTTCTGAAAGAGCACATGATCGTTCCTCAAGAAGGCTCTGAGGATCAGCAAAGGGGTTGTAAATGTGGGGAATCGATATGACTTTGGATTGGATAATTGTATAGCGATCCATCTATAGCATCAGTGAAGGACGCTCTCCAAAGCAGATACAAACATTTTCTTCAACGGATTTGGGTCACCCAATCCGTCAGCGTTAGACAAGATATCTGCGACTAACATGCTTGCCGTCCTAGTTCTACTCTATTCGTTTAGGGTGCTTTTATGGACGGAACACGAGTTCACGGCCACCGACCTCACTACGTGTAAGATTATGCATATAAAAGAGAGGTTCCATATGAACTCATCCGCTCCACGCTTATACAGCCTACTCTGTGAAAGCAAAGGAAGACTTCGAAATCTCCAATGTCTTAATAACAAGATTATTCTGGGTACAGCTCACATCGTCACAAACGGAATAGATCCTCTCCTGGCAATAGTTAGGAATCTCGGAATGATGAGCAAAGGAAAGTTCCTCTACAAAGCCGCAGAACAGGCAGTCGAGACCCTTAGCCTGGATCTTAACAGTGCATAAATCCATTAAGATTCCACTTATAAAACAAGGATACATACCAAACATTACTTCAAGGTGAAATAACTGCTTTGAGACTTTACAGCTGTCATATACGCTAACACCAGGGCGTCATTGAGATAACGAGGAGTTTGTTCCAAAAAAATATGTTAAGAGATCTTCCTTTCAAAAAAGGAGAAGAGAGAGTTGTTAAGTTTGTGAAAAAGTTCAACTTGCAGGACTGTTTCTACAAACGCGCAAATGCGTAGGACACTTTGACACATGTAACAGATTCGTTACTGTCGGAATCAGACTCAGTATGGCCTTGCGGAAGAGGGTAACCAGGCCGTATCGGAGCTTAGCCAGAACTTCTCGACGGGTCCCGGAGCGACGAGCGAGGGACCATCCATTCCTTAGTTTCGCAAGTCTCGTCCGCATGATGCATCGTTTTGCCTCTTGCTCACAAGTGCTCCATCTCCGATGTCTCTCGTTTTCTGTAACTGTTCTCTCGCCAGTGTGCCTCTTCCGCTCCAAGATCGCTCTTTTACCAGCGTACCTAGATCTTCAGAATCTTTCTCAACCCGGAAAATCTCTCTCCCAGAGGAAGCTCTGGACCGAGCCGTCAACCTTTTTCGAGGCCCTGATATGCTTTTACATATCTATAAACACTCTAACGGTCGTGGAATACCTTGAAGAATGTCGCATAAAAACTGTAAGAAAAAATATTAATCCCCGGCAAAGATCTGGCGAGTTGAACGCAAATGTACTAAATTTTTTTTCCGAGGAAAAATCAGTTTTCCTCAAAAAACTAACCAATGAAAGAATATACAAACCAACTGCCAATAAAAAAAAAATGCACTATAAGACTCGAATTTTGAGACATTCCAAAAATTTGACCCCTGGGCCATAGTTGATCGGCGAAATCCGCGCGTTATGGTCAATAGCCTATAATTTTTCCAACGAAAAACTATGCTCCACATTCACTGTCGTTTAAACCTATCAAACTTTCTTATATTTTATGAGATTTTTAGGCCAGCAAGCCACACAAACTTTTCTGGCATATTGTTTTCAGGCTCATAAAAGTACAACACGTTGACCTTCAAATTGATTATTTATTCCTTGAACTACGATTTTTTCCTCACTTGATTTTTCACATCGAAACCATACAACTCAAATTTCCTAGTTGATTGTAGTGAGACATTGACGATAGTCACAGAGGGAGGTTTACATAAAAAACGACCAGCTTCAGCTACGAGTCCATCAGAATTTCAGAATATTCCAGATATAATTGTAAGAGATATACGTAATACAGAGTTGCATATTGACAACATAATAAGAACAGGTAAAACTGATCAAGAGCATTTGAATAATTTAACTGAAATTTTTGTCAGATTCGACTAAGTGGGTAAGAAAGTTCATCCAAGTAAATGTAATTTTTCCAAGAAAAAAAATCGAATTCTGGGTTCCAGACTTCATGCCAGTGGGTTGCATTCTACAGCTACCAAGATCCAAGCCGCTTATGGTTTACCAGAACGAACAAGGCAGAAATTATCGAAATAAATTTTAATGTTCCTCTAGCACTATAAAATGTGCATTCTAGACAGAGCGGAACATGTTGGGCCTTCGTACATGCCACTGCCTTCCAACAAGGAGAGGAAGCAAAGGTGAATTTGGGAAGAAACAGTACAAACGGAAAGGGCAACGGGATGCTGCCAGAAGGAGCTCAACGCGACTACGATGGGGAGAATGGAGGAGTAGACAACCCCTTAGAATCAGTGATCGAAAAACTTTCTGCTCACTTTTCAGATTACGGTTTTCCCTGGACAAAAACAGTTTTTGCAAAAACAGTACGGCACACAGTGGGCCAGAATCCCAAAAAGTTGACCAAAAGTAAAAAAAAAGGTTTTTTTTTTACCTTTTTTCTACCAATAAGTGTTCTTGAGGGTTCCAGTGACTTTATTTTTCAATCCAAAAAATTTCATCGCAGAGAGTTGTCTTTGCAGCACGGTGCAAAGTTGACTACTTCTGCGCGCAGATGGATGCTTTTCGAACTGCCTTAATTGTTCGTAAGAATAAACGGTGTTTATTGATGACTTGCACATCCATTCGAGTCCTTGATACAAGTTTTGCAGCCTTTACCAATGTATTATACCGGAGTGTAGTTGAAAAATGAAAATAGTTTGCGTATTTATTTATGAATAGCATTGAAAGTGTAGAATAATTCACGTCGATGAAGCGTGAAACATTACGTTTTATCAAGGCTGAAAGTGTATTATTCATCAGTGTTCTCACTAAATTATTTGTGAGAACTGTTGTACGAACATATTCGAGTAAAATTTTTAAAAATGCAGCTGCAGATAGCTGCATATTCGGCTCTTAGATCAAATTTCTTGTTTGAACGTTCCAATAAGATGCGACCAGACGCGACGCATCTGCACTAGACTGAAAGACTTTTTTCAATCAAACTAGGTCACCAGTGTTTCATTGTAATTTGAGTTCGCCGAATTCAAGCACGGTGACAGCGATTCTTCTGAATTAGCTTCAGTTTTTGAAATATTTAATTCTTAAAATTCCAGGGCCTTGGACCAATATAATTCCGATTCGATTTATATATTTCTCATATAAAATAATGTGGAAGATTTATTCCACATTCAAATGATTATTGAGAAATTTGTGTATTAAAGGCCTCAGAACTTGGAACTCAAAAAATTCAATATCCGAGAAACTAAAGCTTATTCGGAAAAGTGACTAGCACCATTAATTTTGACGTACCTGAATTAGCTTAAGAACAGGGGCCACAGTTTCACGGTTTTTTCAACAAAGAAAATTCTAAGAAACTGTAATAAAGGATGGAGGAGAATAAAAAGTTATAATCTAATCCATCTGATTTCAATATGCCTAAAAAAGTTGCCTAATTTCACTCCCTTTCGTTAATAAATACAATAATATTTGAAAATGTCTTTAAATGATTATATAATTAAATTTTTTCATATTTTTGACTCCGGATTCGTATCGACCGAGTTTGAGAATCCCCTTAAACCAATTTGGAAAGGATATAAAAATTGATTAGGCATACTTGACCGCCATATTGGATCCGCCATTTGTTTATTAGACATTTTGAATTCAGATTCGTAATCAGCTACCCGAAAAACCCCTTTGAACCAATTTGGGATTAAATCAAAAATTTATTTATCATTGTCGATCGCCATTTTGGATTCGCGATTTTTTTTGGTGGAATTTTGACTCAGGATTCGTAATCAGCGACCCTGAAAACCCCCTTATACCAATTTGGGATCAGATCGAAAATTTATTTAGCTCACTTGACCGCCATTTTGGATCCGCCATTTTGTTATTAGAAATTTCGACTTCAGATTCGTAATCAGCGACCTCGAGAACCCCCTTAGAACCCATTCGGGATTGAATAAAAAATTGATTTAGCATACTTGGCTGCCATTTTGGATCGGCCATTTTGTTCCTGGAAATCTCGACTTTGGATTCGTAATAAGCGACCCTTAAAACCCCTTATACCAATTTGGAAGAAAAAGAAGATTTATTTAGCCTACTCGTCCACCATATTGAATCCGCTATTTTGTTTTGGAAATTTTTGACACTGGATTCGTAATCAGCGACCCCAAAAATCCCTTGGTCAGAAAACTCGGCCAATTTTATGACTATTTTCTACTTTAAACCAGCTTTTCGGGATTCTGGCCCACTGTGCGGCATTTAGTTTGCCGATCGCTGCTTTAAATCCACCCTTATGCCGGAAAAAGAGCAAGAGAAATCCTGGTGTGCCAAGGAGAAGCAGAGAACAGGAACCGAGTGGGCAAGACAGAAACTAATACTTTCTAGCACTTTAACTCCAGAGCGTTTGGGTGCCTATCCCGCCATTCCTCAGAGTCATCCAACCATTCCTCAAAATCTGGAACTGTAAAATTGCAGCGATCAAGTACCAGCGCGTGAGAAGAACGGCGCAGAGAAATCGAACTCTGTCACGCTACAGAACTTTGCGACTGAAACAATCAAAGCTCGAAGAAAAGGAAAAAGCATGTTGTAGTACAAGCTGAGATCACATTGGCTGAAATAGGCGAAGAGAGCAGCCGCAAAAATGCTGCTAAGGACGACGCCTCAGAAGAACACAGCATTCAAGATACACGATTGGCAACGTGGGTGAGCGGAACAGCGACCAATAGGGGTAAGCAATCTAAATCACCACCTTCCTCTAATCCACGCAACGCAGCGCCATAGCGATTGCATAACGAGCGATAAGAAGTAAAAACAGTTAGGCGAATTCAACCATCGAGCTTCGGCAATCAAGAAATTGATGTAGGACCAGAGGATCGATTGAGATGAAACATCGCGAGACAATCACTGAGAAATAGGAAAGGATTCTCTTTCCTTTGGCGGTGAGGTAAATGACTGACTACAGTTTATAAGTATTCTTCGACAATTTACTGGAGAAATGTACACGGTCCTTGTTCATGATATCACGGGTCGACAAGATTATAGATATTGCAGAACTACGTTTTGGTCAAACTAAATACGTGATACATGCGCAGATGCGCAACGTGAGCGATTTTCCGTAAGTAAAAGACGATACGCCATACACTATACGTAAATTCGTGACCGCGGTGACAAATTAAGTCGTAACAATAGAGGCTTGGAAAACCCGGAATATCTCATTAACCTGATACTAACCGATCACCTTGTTCAAAAACTCAACCGGTCTGAAGCATAGGCGGGGGATCGAGTTGGGACGA
Source organism: Neuroterus valhalla (assembly GCA_011762715.2). Taxonomy (NCBI): domain Eukaryota; kingdom Metazoa; phylum Arthropoda; class Insecta; order Hymenoptera; family Cynipidae; genus Neuroterus; species Neuroterus valhalla. The sequence goes on from WSXT02054130.1 coordinate 11,828, forward strand.
AAAGAATTTCCCTGACTCATATCAATTCCGCAGGTTTCTGGAAGAGGGATTAGATTAAGTGAATGCGTGGAGAAAGCTATACAAGAGAAGGTTATTTCTGAAAGTAGGCCATTTGAATTCAATGGAATATGTGCCTAAAAATTTCTTGAAGTTTTTGATTACAATATTTAGCACAACATGTAGCATTAATGGACTGAATATTGTGCAGGTATTATGTGTAACAGGGCCTGACCTATGGTAACTGGAATTTTCTTCTGTAAATGCATCCTGCTCGAACGCTTTCTCGACTTCATTGTACGATTCGATCATATTATAGAGGTAATTTTGAGCTACTATTACAAAATCACCAACGCGTCTGAAAAAGTTGTATCTGTATCGTTCAGTACATCTTGGGTAGACGCATTGAATTCTCAGATGTAAGAAGCACCGCAGGTACAATGCAACAAACTTGGCAACAAAGGTCTGGTTAAAAACTTATGGGCCATGCTCGATATATTGTCGCCCGCCATTGATTCGTGAATTCCATAACAAATGGTTTTCTCATTCTGTGCCTGTTCGATCCCCAACAAACGCATCCGTTGTTGTTAGCTAGGCTTAGGTAATTTTATGTTTTTTAATCCCAATGCTGTATCGAATAAAGTGAACAGGTCAAAAGAGGGTGCGGCACGACGAGGGCAGAAGTCGCACGTTATCCCCCCTCGCAGATCCGTTCGCGCACCACAGCACAGCGACCATTCACCCAGACGTTTTCCCCCCGAATTGCTCTCTGTGTTTTACCTAATACACGGGCCCGTACGGATCAGCTCGTTCGACGCGAATCAGCGCTAACCGTTATACGCCCCCTCCATGTCCTAACCAGCTGGCTATATAGATAAACGTTCATTCTTCAGCCTACTGGCCTTGAAAAATTGACTTGCTTACACCACCATGTTTTACCGAAATTTGTTACATCAAATACTTAATTCTAACATCCGTCCACACTGTATACAATATCATCCATCCATACCTTATTCCTATAACCGCTCGCTCTCTCGCT
>WSXT02054141.1:0-12863 GCA_011762715.2 Neuroterus valhalla
ACTGCTCAAAAAGTAGATTTTACCAAATTTGTAGATCTTTATCGTTTGCACAATTTTTGTTCAACTCTGTTTTCCCGCATCTTGCATAGTTTGACCAGAAAATAAAACTTTATATTTTTCATTACTTTTCCTGCGTCCAAAATTTGAATTTTTGATTTTTTGAGGAAATTCAGGAAGTTGTAGAAATCATTTTGTAGGCCTACGATAAAGAACCTTTTTTTTCATTCAATTTTTTTTCATATCTTGCGTTGTGGGGCTAAAAATTCTTAGCTTTGTCAAAATTTTGGAATTTCTACAATGTCATTACTCTGACCATTTCTCTATATTTTTAGAATTTGCATCTAGAATAGATGGCTAACGAACTTGACCTTCAGTTTCTTACATTAAAAGTGTGTACCAAAGGTCAATCAAATAGATTAGTTTTTTCAAAAGTTATCGTGATAACAGACAAACATTCACCCATGCAGGCATGCATACACACAGACCTACATACACACAGAAATAGGTACATGCATACAGACACGTATATTCGTCAAAATCTGTTCTTTGGTTTCAGGGGTTCTCAAAACGTGGACATGTGACAAAAAACGGGGGGGGGGGGGGTCAAGTTTTACACAAATCTAATACTTCCGCTGATGAGAATGTCAAAATGCATAACAGACGTCATAAATAAACAGTGATATTTCTGGCCAGGGTTATTCATTCATCGTGCAGTCATGAAATTTTGAAAGTGTTTCAAAAAATATTCAGATGACCCAAAAAAACTTTCCCAAAGGAAATTTGGGAAGGTGAGAGAAATTTCGTACTACTGTAATCCAAAAAAGACCCAGATCCTTCACATACACACAGTTGAGAATTATCTTCAAAGGTATGTAATGTCGGCAGATATTGATATTATCATAAATCATAAAAAGGAGACAACATTAAATAAATAATATTGGAACTATTTCTCTTCGTGAACTGGATTGAATTTGATGCCGTTGATCTTTGACGCTGAAAATTATTCGCATACTTTGTTAGAAAGAATAAAACTTTTATCTTTCTTCTCTAGTTACAATTGACACAGGCATCTCAAGTCTCTCATCTGCCTGGTTTTCATAGAAGTTACCAATTTAACGATAAATTATTGTTAAAAATAGAATATAGAAAAATAAAATGATAGCAGAGGGGTGGAAGTTCCAAAATTAAAAAATATGTATTGATCGTAAGATTGTAAAAGATTTTAAAAAATTGATAAAAGTTATGGAAACCAGGCAGATGAGAGACTTTGATATGCCTGTGTCAATTGTAACTAGAGGAGAAAGATAGAATTTGTATTCTTTCTAACTAAAGTATGCGGATAATTTTTAACGTCAAAGACCAAGGGCATTAAATTCAATCCAGTTCACGAAGAGAGATAGTTCAAATATTATTTATTTAATGTTGTCTCCTTTTTATGATTTATGAAAATATCAATATCTTTTGACATTACATACCTTTGAAGATAATTCTCAACTGTGTGTACGTGAAGGATCTGGGTCTTTTTTGGATTATAGTAGTACGAAATTTCTCTCACCTTCCCAAATTTTCTTTTGGAAAGTTTTTTTGGGGGTTAATTTGTTTACACAAAAATTAAATAAAAGTTTTGGTAAAATCGATGTCTACCTGATCCTCCAAAACTTTGAGTTATCGTTGCGGAACGTGGGGTTACTTTCATACTTTACTCTCCGGCGACAGCCAAGTGCGCACAAAGTTCCAAGTACAATATCGTCTGATTGGAAGTCGCGTGGCGGTGGGAATGAATTTGAACGACCAGCCACGTGTCATGCCCGCGACGCGACCCGACGCTTTCGTGGACGTTGGCCCCAAAAGTCACCGCGCGATTATCCCGCCCGGAATACCCCTTCAACTATTCGCCTCAACTTTTTGACATAAAAACAATTAATTTTAGGGGAGAAACTTTCCATTCCCACTCAGGGAAAGTGTGTCTTAATATATTCTGTTGTTTTCGTAAAAACTTCATCAAATTAAAATCACCCACACCATAACTATATGAGAACAGCCTTTGTCAATAAATCAACAAGCTTTCCTCGGTTTCCACATCAATATTATACTCTGCCACTTGAAAAATGGTATAAGAAGTTAAGCAGAGTTCTATCATGATTTTGATATAATAAACTTATAGAAATAAGCGTTTCACAGGAACAACTTCCATTGTTTTTGAAAACTAATAAAAAACAGCAGACATTTGTAATCTTCGTGACACAAAAAGATCCAAAATAACATTTAGAATGACTAAAAATCATACAAAAATAATAAGTAGCGTAATTTAAAATTCTTTTGTCTGCCTTAACAACGCATTGGTATCGGCAATTATTTGAAACCGAAAAAAATCAAAATCGGAAATGATTAAAAGAACCCTTTTTGAAGTTTTATATTTTTTTATTGATTTTTCTGTTGTTCGTTTCCCAATCTAAAAAAATGCTTCAGGGTTTCTACATAACCTGGAAATGTCCTGGAATTCTAAAAAATAATGTGAAAATTGGTACTGCTATTGATTTTTTGAAGTTTTGATGATCTTTTTTTGTACGTGCTCTTCTATTTATTTTACACTTCAAATTGATAAGAGTTCATAAAGTTAATAATTAGAGTTAATCAGCTCTTTTTTGTTGGTCATTCTCAACCTGATTTTTTATGGACATTTTTCAATCACATTGGAAAATTATGTATATTATTTTTACAAAGACGAGATATGATTTTGATGCAGTTTTCGAAGATAAATCCAACAACCACCTAGAGAGAAGAATTTTTCTACCTAATGTTCAAACAATTAAACCAAAAAGATCAAACTTTGACCACAATCAGTTGCATTTTTAAACAAACAGTTGAATCTTCAAACTAAGAAAACGAATTTTATGCAAGACTTTTCAATTTTCTACCAAGAAAGATCAGTTTTCAAGATCAAAGTTAAATTTTCGAACAAGAAAATGAATATTAAACCAACAGGGATGAATTAAAAAAAATTAATTCTCAACTTAACAGTTGCATTAGCCAGCAGATAGTTGATGAATTTTTAACAGAACAGTTGTTAAAATAGAGGAATTTTCCACCTACAGGAATGAATTCATTAAGTCTAATTTTTCGAAGATAAGATTGAAATTTTACCGAAAACGGTTTCATTCAACAAAAAATGGAAAAACAGTTTGGTCAGAAAATTAATGAATTCGGTTAACAATTTGTCTTGTCTGGTAGAAAATTTTTTTTATCTTTAATCTACAAGAGAATGATTTATATCAATCTCTTTGCTTGAAAATTGAACTATATTTGGTTGAATATTGATCCTCTTTGTCGAAAATTGATTTTTTCTATCGAAGAATCATCATTCGAGCTAAAACTCCAGGTCTTTGGCCCTAAAATTAATATTTACAATTAAAAATAATTTTTTCTAGTTGGAAATTTACCTATTCGATGAGAATTAGCTTATTTGGTAAAAATTCTCCTTTTTTGGCAGAAAGTTTATCTTCTGGAGTACAAATAAAAACTTTTATGTAACGAATATTAACTTTATTCTCACTTCAGTTACGCTATCAATTCTATACAAAATAGATAAAATTCTAACAAAAAGAATTAGTATTCAACGAAAAAGTTGCTTTAAAAAAAAATATGCAGTTGAATTTTGAAAAGAAAAAAGTAAGTTTTTTCAGAACAGGTGAATTTGAAAAAAAAAAAATCTCCAATCATTATATTCAGATTTCCAAACAATGAAGATAACTCTATAACTGAGAAAAACGATTTTTCGAACTAAACGGACGAATTTTTTTCTGAGCAGTGAAATTTTGACTAAAAATGATAACTTTGAAAAATTAGTTTAAATTTTCAACGGAATAATTGAACCTTCATCAAAATAGCCCAATTTTCGACCAAAAAAATATAAATTTCCAACCCAGAATAATCATTTTCAATCCAGAAAGATGAATTTTCAACCATGAGGAAGGGCTTTCCAATCGAGGAAGATGACTTTCGGATTCAGAAAACGATTTTCTCATAAGAGAGTTGAATTTTTGACCAACTAAGATAGCTTGAACGGAACAGTCTAATTTTCAAACAAATACATAACTTGATTTTTACCTTAAAAGAATCATTTTCAAACACGAAGATATTTTTCTACCAAAAGAAACATTTTCCACAAAATACATGAATTTTCATCTGAAAAACATAAGTTCACAACCAAAATTGGAATTGTTGATTTATCAGTTTCATAATCACTCTTCAACAACAAAATGAATCTTTAATCTGTTCGATTCAATTAAAAGAAACGAATTATAAAATAATAGTTCGATCCTCAAGCAAACAGTTGAATTTTCACCAACAAGAATTAATTTTCTACCAAAAAGTTGCTATGAAAATCGTAAAGTTTATTTTCAACCATGAAATGCAACCATGAAATGCCACACTCAAAAAATCAGTTCCTGTACGATCACTGAAGTTAAGCATCGTCGGGCGCGGTTAGTATTTGGATGGGTAACCATCCGGGAATACCGCGTGCTGTTGACATATTGGTGGAAGACTGGTGCCCTCCCGTGTAATCAACACAACTAATTATGGCTCCTTACGAGTTACGCTTGTAATAAAATCATTATGAAAAAATCAATGTGGAAATACATAAAATATGAAAGAATTCAAACAAAAAATGAAAAGATACAAACGAACGATTTCTTTATTTACTCCACCGTAAGATTTAATGGATTTCGAAGGATTTCGAGAGATTTCTGTAATTTCAAAGGGTTTTGAAGGATTATGTAGATTTCTGAATATCTCACGATATTTCTAGAAAACTTTGGAAAATAGATTTGATTTCCAGGGCTTTATACCTTTTCCAAAGATTCCATGTGATTCTAGAAAAATCATTTTATAGATATAATCATTATGAGAAAATCATCTTGAGAGAATCAATATAGAAATACATAATGTTTAGATATTGGAAGAATTAAAACTTAAAATTCGAAGGATTTCGAAGAACTTTGTAGATTTCTAGAGAATTTAAGGGATTTCTAGAGAACTTTGAAAAATAGATTAAATTTCAAGACTTCCTACCGATTCCAGGAATTCCATGTTATTCTATAGGACAACTATCACATATAATTATAGACAAGCATTATGAAAAAATTATCAGAAAAAAAGCAATATAAAAACACGTAATGCCTATATTTATTGAAAGAATTAGGCCAAACAATAAATAATGCAACAAATAAACGATTCCTTCATTCACTTACGTAAGATTTCATTTTTTTTGTTGAGATTCCACAGTTTTTGAAGAATTTCACAGAATCCCATATAGGTTGAAAGATTTTGTACACATCAATCATTTTGAAAGAACTCCAGAGAATTCCAAGAAATTCCAGAGAATTTCCATAGAGGCTATTATTTCGTCAGATTTATTTAAATTTTACGAGATTTGAAAAGATTCCAAAGACTTGCAAATGTATGAGAGGGTTTTGGGATATTCCAAAAAGTTTCCAGAGATTTCCAAAGTTTCCAAAACTTTGGAAAAATATATTGAATTTTGAGGGCTTCCTGCTAATTCCAAAGTAAAAATTACAAAAAAGTTATGATTTAAGGAAATGGTACAAGATTTAGAAGATTTCATTGAATATCCAAGAATCAAGAGGGATTTCAAAGATTTATTTCATATCCAAGATATTTCGAACTGATTCTGCTTATTTCAATAGATTTTCACGATTTCCAAACATTTAAAGGTTCCAACGAATATCTGGAGAATTTCAATGAATGATTGGAATATTATTTTAAAGGATTCCTATGAATTTTAATATTTTTTAAATACAATAACTAAATTTTCAAAAATAATAAAGGATTTCAAGGATTTAAAGTTTTTCTGAGATCCCAAAGAATATAAAGAGATTCAAAAAATTTCAAGGGGTTTCGAGCGATTCCAAAGCAATTGTTTTGAGGTATTTTTGGGTGTTTTAGGAAATTCCACGAGTTCCGGAAAATCTTATTGAATATCCAAGGATCTTAAAGGATTTCAAAGATATCTAGAAATTTTAACAGTGTTTGAAAAAGTTTCAAAAAATAAGTTCAATTTAGTTTATATCTAAGGGATTTTTCATGATTTTCACTTATTTCCACTTATCTTGAATTTTTGTACTGATTTCCAAAGATTTCAAGGGATTTTAAGGGACTTCAAGGAATGCCTAAAGAACTTTAGGAAATAGATTAATTCTTTTCAAGATATGTAGAAAATTCCCAGGTATATCAAACAAATAATCAGCATACCCAAATATTTCAAGTAATTCAAGTAAATTTCACAAGATTAAAGTAATTTTATAGGAACTTCGAATATGTTAATGATCTCAGAGGGTTTTACAAATTTTGAGAGATTTTCAGCGAACGTTAAGGTACGGCTTCTATTATTCTCAAGGAATTTTGAATAATTTCTAGGGGTTTCTAACTATTTCAAATACTTAAAAAATGCAAAAGTGGTTAATTTATTCAGACAGATGTAAGCAGTGTTCGAAGATTTGAACGGGTTCGTAAATATTTTTAAAGGCATCAAATTTCAAGAGACTCCGAAGGATTTTCACGGATTTTAAAATTTTTCTTAGATATATGAAGGGAATTCACGACTTTTTTGTGTCATTTCAAACTTTGCTGGTACAGTATCGCTTTTTTGTATCCTCCTGTATAAGATTAATAATGGTAACTCAAACTGTTCCTATAATCGCTTTCTATACAAAGATTTTCTAAAATGAATTTCTCTCGGGATTTCCCATAATCCATGAAAAGTTTTTCTAATCTTATGCTACCTTTCGCAATCCTATGCGACCCTGGAATCAAGTGTAAGCCAAAAATCTGAGTGATCAATATCCCTTGATTTCGACCATTCATGTATTTTTTTTCAAAATTACCTTTGAAATGCGACGCAAACAACAGACAAACGAACGATGAGTAGATCACTATATATGATACATATAGCACAATAATAGAGCAAAAGTCAAACAGCAAGGGAGAATCTGTTTATCATAATGTGCCAAGTATAGTAAATATTAAAGAAGAAGAAAAAAAACTCAACGATAGGTTCATGGAGGAAGACATGTGTTGTCAGTGTGACACGGTTGCGTATACTTGTGTAGGTTGGCAGGAGAATGCACCGCGGCACGTGACGTCACGGTAACGTCAATTAGGCGTCGCGTGCCTGGACGAAGCCGCACGCGTCATTTGTCAGCGTTCCCAAGAGTATGTGTGTTATATGCTATCCGTTTTCGTTATCCGTCAATGTGTGTATTATCTATAAGTGCATAAACATATGTGTGTATGTTCCCTACACTTACACGCGAACGTATGTTTTTCTATATGTGAATGTATATATTTCTATGTTCACTCATGTGCACATGTTGACACATGCATATACGCACGCGTGAATAACGCATCGCGCACATTCCCTCCTTTTCCTCCGCCCTCTCAACGGGAAATGGAAAAGCGGTTCCTGATTACCCTCGAAGCATGGCCTCCTTTGTCGAGGCGTGCCTTCTCAAAAATATTTTGAGAACGCAAAGCTTTTAGCTCGCTGATTTGCTACTGTTGTACCTCTACTGCACATGTACACTAAAACTAAAAAATCTCGACAACATCCTTTTTATTTTCTGGCGACAGGATCCCTCGCTTTGATTTCGCGTACTAAGAATTCCGACTCTAACTGCTCTTAGTCACGATGCGTCGCGCGTTTTTTCTATTTTTTATCCCACTTTTATATGACGGTCACTATATGTTTACTTCCTGTGTGCCTCTATTTCGTTTTTTAAACATAAAGCGTCTATTCAGCTTAATTATGTACCATTTCATGCCATTTTTTGAAGAAAAAAAGAAAAGTATAAAATTGCAAGCTCTTCATTACATAAGTAATGAAGAAAACTCTTTATGCAACAAAAAATATGTAGTGGGACCTAATCCACAAAAAGTATGTTACTACCGTGACGCTGAAAAGCGTTATTGACTCTAGAGAAGGATATATGACATGGGTTGAAATTTTTACGAGCATCTTTTACAACCTACAGATTTCACGAAAATGCAGCTTCCTGCATTTCGCAAAATGTTCAACCAATTTTTACGCATTTGATACGTTATTGTTATTAGCGTCACAACAAAGTTTAAATCGCAAAAATCGGACCATTTTTACGATTCTTGATTCTTTATCATCGTTTCGTAATACATGCAAAATTGGTCCGATTTTGGCGATTCAAGTTTTGTTGCACTGATAAATATTAAAGAATTTCTAATTCGTATAAGCTAGTAGAAAATTGTGCAAAGATTGGCTTGTGAATGGGACCTTAAAGAGAAGCATTAATGATCCTAATGTACCCTCACTAGCATTGACTTATGATACCTTTCCTGATCATTGCGCTAGCATTGGCAGTCTAGGGAGATATATGACACCGGTTGGAATTTTTGCGAGCATGTTGACGACCTATAGATTTCACGGAAATTCAGCTTCTTCCACTTCGCCAAATGTTCAATCAATTTCTACACATTTATTGTGTTACTGTTATAAGCTTTGCAACAAACTTTGAACCGCAAAAATTGGACTGTTTTCACGATTTTTGATATTTTATTATCGTTTTTCAACTGGTTTGTCTCTGGAGTGAAGTAATATTAAATGGTGCTGGTAGTCAGAGTTGAGACATCTTTGTAGGGTTATTAAAATAATTTTTCCTGAATAAAACTCAATAAATTGTAAAATTAAAAATTAAATAAATAACGAAAATTAAATAATCATAACATAACATAAAGAAAAATAACAATTCAAAATCAAAATTCGTGTAACAATAGAATCTGACTGATGTTTCTACGCCCAAGCTCTGTATTATTGAATAAATAAACAATATAACCCCATATTTGTTCAGAAAAAATTGTTTTGGCGAAATTCCGCATACTTTTACCAGTGTCCCAACCCTGACTACAAGCCCCAACTCTGGCTGCATTTTTTGTTTCTTCAGTTCGTTAATAACTTTTTTATAATAGTGCGCGTTGCTTTGTCCAATGTCTACTTTCATATGAGACAGAAATTACGACCAATTTCAAATTTATTCAAAAGCTACAGAGGAAAGTCTAGAAGTGTCCCAACCCTCACGACATTCCCCTAATTATTTGAGGAACGTTTATATTCGGTATTTGATAAACAACGGAAGGAACTTTGTTACTTTCGAGTGTCACTTGACACGTCCACTCGAAAAAAAAAAAAAAATGTTTTACCTTCGAGTTCAAATAAATAAGTTGTAAACAGGGGTTGTTGAAATTTGAACCGGTTTATTATGTCAATGCTTGTCTGTGGGAGTATATTAGGATCGTTGACGCTTCTCTTTCACGTCCCATTTGCAAGGCAATTTTCACACAATTTTCCACCAGCGATTTCTACTTTGCTGCAAATCTAATAACAATAACATATCAAATGTGTAAAAATTGGTTGAAAATTTTGCGAAATGCAAGAAGCTGCATTTTCGTAAAATCTATAGGTCGTAAACGATGCTCGTAAAAATTTCAAATGGTGTCATAAAACCCTCTCTAGAGTCATTAACGCTTTTCAATGACGCTTTTGAATTGCACTTTTCAATAACGCTTCCCAATAACGCTTTTCAGCGTCACGGTAACAAAATACTTTTTATGGATTAGGTCTCTACCCACGTATTCTCTTTACCCTCGTATAAGAAACTGCGTTAAAAAAAAAAAAATTTATATAAAAATGCAAGCTCGTCATTCCATAAGTAATGGAGAAACCTCTTTATGCAACAAAAAACATGCATGAAAGAAGGGAACGAGGGGAACACTATTGGGAACAGGCAAATTTCATTCACTTGTGTACGTAGACAATGTGGTTCTAGCAACAAATGATGAAAAAGGGATGAGTATTGAAGGAGAGATGAATTTTGAGAAATACTACGATCATCCTCGGAAGGGGGGGGGGGGTATAAAAGAATCTACATAGCCTTTCTTTCACGGTCAAGTTCTTCAATTTTCCCGCTCAACTATCAGTAACATATTTTATATTTGTCGCAGAACGCTAACTTTCATTTTTATTCAAATCTAAACATCCTTTAACACAACAGATCAAACATTGCAAAATAGATCAATTCTAAAAAGAACACTCTAATTTTCAACCAAAAAATATCATTTTTTTACAAAAATTGGAACAGCTAAACTTACAATCAAAAAATTCAATTCACGAGAACAAAAAAAGAACAACAGGTTTCTAACATAATAGTTCATTTTTCAACCAATGTGATAAATTTTCAAATAAGAAGATGAATTTTCAACTAAAAAGATAATTATTTAACTGGAGCACTTCAATTTCCAACCGTGAAGGTAAATATTCAAACATGAAGATACATTTCCAAAAAGGAAGAATTATTTTCTAAGAAAAAATATGAATTTTTAACAAAATAGTCGAATTTCGAAGTAAAAAAAAAATTATTTTCATAATTAAAAAAAATGGAGTTGCATCGACCCTCAGGTAAAATAATATTTATAAGTTGATGGTAATACAAATATAATCATTTCCCACCAAAAATGGAACAGTAACTTTTTAGTTTAAAAACCCAATTTTGAAACAAGCATAAGTGCTTCATACCCAAAAAAAGAATCTTTAACTGAAGGAGTTGAATCTTCAAACAGATAAATTAACTTTTACTAAAAAGATAAATCGTCAACGGAGATTGTATTACACAAATTTTAAATTGAAAAAAATGGATGTTTAACTAAAAAAATAAATTTTTAAATGAAACTATGAAATTTTCAATTGAAATTAGTTAAATTTCCAGTTGAAAAAATTGCTTATAACATAAGAAACTAACTTTCAACCAAAAAAAAACTAACTTTTTCAACGAATTATTAACTTTTTCACAAAAAAGGTTGAAGAATCAAATGAAATTGTAAATTGTTCAACTGGGGTACTTGAATTTTAAACAAGAAACAGAAAGACGAATTTTTAACTGAAAAGAGGAACATTTAACTAGAATAGTTCAATGCTTGGAAAACAATCAATTTTCAACAGAAAATACAATTTTTCAACAGAATGGTTGAAATTTGTACCATAAAAACAGAAATTTTCGAAAAAAAATATGTGAAGTTTCAACGAAATAATGGAATGTTTAATTCAAAAAGAGAAATTTTTTACCGAAATGTCGAATTTCGAACTAGAAAAGATCAATTTTCCACTAAAAATGAAACAGTTCAATTATAAGTTGAAGTTATTGATTTTCAACCAAACTGATAAATTTTCGGGTATAATGATGAATCTTCAAACGATTAGATGTATTTTGATCAAAAAGATGAATTTTTAACCGTAAAGATTATTTTCTACAAAAAGGCAAACTTTCCACGAAGTACGTAAATTCTCAAAGAAATAGTTCCATTTTCAAAATCAAAAATCAATGTTTAACTAAATACTTGAATTTCCACCGAAAAAAGATGAATTCATTTTTAACAAAGAAGTTACATTTTCAACCAGAGATGAATTATGAATTGAAATGATGCAACTTTAACAAGAAAATTTGATTCTCAACAAACAAGTTCAAATTTCGAACAAATAGTGGATATTTCAGAAATATGTCTTTTTCAGAATACTACTTCAACTCTAAAGACTGCTTGAAGTACTTTCTTGATATATAATCAGGAAGAGGGGACCTCAAAATTATGACAAATTTTGAATTGAAGGAATGATTTTCAAAATCTCCTCTCTTCTGGATGCGAAATATAATTAGTTCAAAAAGTTCCCATTCCATGTTCCATTTTGTTTCTTGGTTGGCAAGATATTAAACAAAAGAATCTAATATATTGATTCCACATATATCAAGATGGTAAAACTTACGTTGTAAGATATTAAACTAGAATATCCGAGATATTAAAAATTAATATCTCCGATATTAAATGAATACCCTCCAAAACAAAATTTTCATTAGTCTAATCTTTCTGTGACTTATAATTAGTATTCAAATTATAGAGAATTAATATATTAGAATTCAATTATAATAATAAATACAGACCCGAAGCAGAATGTTTACTTTTTACACATAACCTCGAAATTCAATCATCAATATTTTTATAATATAAGAAGACGAAAATGAAATAATTTTATTTCAACAAGACTAAAAATTATTCGTTTTTCAATTCCATAAATAATTGAATATAAATTAAAGTTTGTGTAGTTTGAGAGAGAAAAACTTAAAATACTTCACAAACTATAAATTCGAAACATTCGAGTTTTGAAGTCTTTAAATTCAAAATCTTTTTTTACCTATAACTTCTAATTTTAAATCTCAAGTTAAAAAAATTCTATACACTCTAAATTTAAGGAACCATCAAACTATCAATTTAGGTATTCCAAAATATTTAAATAAAATGCTGTAAAATGTGGATGCTCTGTAATAAATTGTAACATGCATTTGAGGTTATGAGTCACGAAGGTCATGGCTACAGATGCCGGAATTTCAGTACACGTAAACAAATTTTTTATACATATAGACAGCAAAGGTAAAATAAAAAAATAATAATAAATAAAAATAAAAATACCTTCCACGAATTTCTCAATTATTGCTTCTTCGCAATTCCACTCTCTCAAAATCTTCCTTAAATCAGTGATTTGATTATGGCTATTTGTGGCACAGAAAACAAAAGCACACGGGCAAAATCTTGGATATTTACATTTATTATCTCAGATTTTATACTTTCAGTACAGGCAGATATTGCCTTATAATATATTGTATATTAAACAGGAGATATTAGATATTATGCCGTAATATACATATATTATGGTTTAATATCTAAGTTTTTAATATCTACTTTTCAATATCTATTTTTCTCCTTGTATTTTTTGG
>WSXT02054152.1:0-12862 GCA_011762715.2 Neuroterus valhalla
TTAACAATGTTTACACTGGGTCAATAAAAATACCGATGTCTTTCAAAAAATAACCGCAAAGACATCACAAAATAATAGCGATTAAAACCTATTCAATTTCAAATTGAAAGACTTTGAATGCGTAATCAGTGTCTATTTTTAAACTTTGAGCTGAAAATTTTGATAAATTAAAAAACCTTCAGATTCGGGATTTCCAATCTATCAATTTTCAATAAAAAATTATACACTTGTGTTTTTTAAAATGAAATTTTAATCTGCAATTATTGAATATTGATAGATAATAATTTCAAATTCTTCAATACTCCAGGATTATATGAATAATTAAAAATGTTCTGATTTGTACAATTTTTTAGTATAATATTCCTTCAGTTTTAATTTAGGGTCATATTCTCACATTTTTAAACGCTTTGAGCTGGAAAATGTTTTCTTTTTTGGCATTGCTGATGAGTGATATCCGCCCGTCGATCGGTTTTGTTTTATGGCACACTTCAATCGGTTAAGTGTGGAATTACAAAATTCTGGTAAAATTCCCATATTTCTGCTTTTGTACACTCCCAATCTAAATTGGATTACAGTACATATTGTGATTTCAAAGAAATCATGCAAAAGTATGTGATAATATCGTTTACAATATGGTTGAAATTTACCACTTTAATCACGTGTATTTTTATGTCCACTGATTCATGTGGTAAAATTACACTCTTATGGTAGAATTCCTACAAATATTGTAAAATGGCACTTCGATTACTGCAATTTCACATTGAACTTGTAGAAAAAACACATTAATCACGGTGAAACATTTGCAAACCGACTTGTAATTTTCAACTACTTTTTTACAGTGTAATTAAGATCGTCTAAAAAATAATCGAATGTTATCGATTCATATAGCAGTAAATCATTGTTAAATAACTGGCTGTAAAGTCCGTAGGAAAAAAACGGTATTTTTTGAAAATATGTTTATTTGTATACAAAACGATAGTAATTTGTTTTAACGATTGTTAACCATAAAATTTCTTACTGACATTGAAATGTTCCTGAAAATTCAGAAGTTATTTACAGTTGATTCCGTCAGAAAAATCAAATTCGTTGCTCAAAAAACAGCCAAATAATGCATTTGTTATTTAAGTTAGCTAAAAAAATTATCAAATTTATTCGATTCATAGATAACTGGATGTTGATTCTGTGAAAACATGGTATTTTACCTGAGTATACGTATATAAAAAATGACAAAAATTTGGCTTAAAGAATTTTGGTTTACGATAAAATTGTTCACTGTCATCGAAATGCTCTTGAAAATTTAGAAGCGAGTCATTTACAGTTAATCACATTCAGGGCCGTAGAGAGGGAGGGAGGAATGGGGGGATTCCCCCCGGGCCCGCAGTTCTAATACCCGGATATGTTCTTGGCACCCCTGATCACGTTGGAAAAATCAAGTTCATATCGCCAACAATAGACAAATAGTCCATTTTTTAATTAAGATAGTCTAAACAATTATGATTTTTTATTTTCTGACCAAAAATATTGATTTAATGAATCAAAAATACCTGATATGGATATTTGTTCATAAGTTAATGAATAATTATAATTTTAAACCTTTTCGCATCATTCGTGACTTTCTGGTTACTGTCCTGAGGAAATTTACTCAAACTTATATTTGAGTACAAAAAAAACATTTTATTAACAGGGCCGGACCTAGAGTTAAAGGGGCCCCGGGACAAGACTAAGTTCGGGGCCCCATTTCTCCATTAAATTTGTCAACTCAACTTTTTCCAATTAAAAAAGAAAAAGAAACAAGGCATTATTATTTCTATCCATAAATAAGTTCTTTTATTTGTCTTACACATTTTTCACGTTGTATTGAAACATCAGACAGTATAAAATCATCAATCATGTAAAGTAGTAATATATTATTAGCTATAATATTAAACAGCACTTTCATCCCTCACATTACAAAATTATGGATTATACAAAGAATGATGAGATATTCGGGTTATCATTATAAATCACCTTTAATTCACTGATGTTCATATAAGATTTTAGCAATAAAAGATTAAACTAATGCTTGTAATGATCACGATTCGATACTTGAGAACAAAAATTAATTAATAAGAACAAACTTTTTTTCTTGCTTTCCAAAAGATGAATAGTTCAATGACTTTATCGAAATCAGTTGGGCGCGCTCTCAGATTTTCTATTGATAACAATGATAAGTTGCTCAGCTTTTCTTGTTGCATCGAACTCCGCACGTAATTTTAATTTGGAAAACGATCGTTCAGCTTTTGTCGTAGAGACTGGGACTGTCAGAAACATGAGAAGGGCTGTCCAAACATCTGGGTAGCTAGATGACAGTAACGCATTTTGAATTATTTATTTAAAAAATGAGCTAGCTCTTTTACGTCTTTAATTGAACCAATTTCTTCTGAAAAGGAAGATTTAACTGAAAGAAGTTGAGTGGTGAAAGAATATGACACATCATATGAAAATGTTCTGGAGAACTCGTCAGCTTTTTGTTCTAGCTCACTTTTTTATGCATTAGCTAGAAATTGGGGTTGCAGGACTCCATAAGTATCTGAAACATTCTTCATCGCTTGAAATCTACTCTTGAGTTGGGATACAATAGTATCGATCATTGGATAGTGAACAGTTACTTGAAAGCGCTGTTACGTACGAAATCAAAATTTTCGATTTTCTTTTGAATTCCTAACGCAGCGTTTTTTTCATTTGATTTTTTTTTGTTTTCAATATTATCAATGCATTTCCCTTATAAAAGCTTCGAAGTTGTCCCCTTTGACTTATGCTGTGACCGAAAAACTCGTATACAGCCACTGTGTCAAAAACCAATTCGATCTCTCTATTACACGGTTTTTGTAACTTCGTCAATTTTTCTTTGTTTTCCACGCCTTTTTTGGGCGCCGCTTTGATAACTTCGCTTTCTTCTTGGAATATTTATAGAAGGTTTGTTCGGACTTTATAATGTGGTTTTAATGTTTGCCTGACTTTGCTACATTATTCGAGGTGATACCAAAAACTGTTTTTTCCATAATCGATCTATAAAGTTGGTAGCATTACTTTTTTACACTAGACGGGTAGCATTGCTTTCTTATGTGGAGCGCGATGGATCTCTCAATTCAAATATAAATATTATTCCATCGTACATAAAACCTGCATGTTTTTACTATGGAGTACGGACATGTATATCCAAAAAAAGGTTATCTTTGAAAAAGGCTCCATAAAATGATTAATTCTTTACCCTTATAAAATCTAACACTTCTGACTATAAAGTTTTTTCTCCAAGCGCAAAATTTGTACAGAATCTTAAAGGTTTAGAGGTAATTTTATTAAACAGACTTTCCACCTTAGCATTTATTATTATAAATAAGTAAATCAATCAGTTCATAAATTTTCGAGTAAAGAAGAATAATGAGACATTGCTAAAAATGCTTGTACTTCAAAACAGAATTTCTGTTTTTGTCCTCTGCTTAAGGGCCCCCCGAACCCAGGGGCCCCGGGGCATTGCCCTGGTTGACCCAGTGTAGTGCCGGCCCTGATTTATTAATATTTTTTAACGAAGGCATACTTAGGACCGACGAATAGTAATATTCAAGCCCATTGATAGGCATCATCTCAAATGACGGGCTTCGATCCAGATGTTGACCTTCAAACAGCAATTTTTAGATTCAACAGGGGATTAATTACTCTAAGGAAGCTTGTTCACAAAATATCATATAAAATACGTTTTCGGAACTCTTTTTTCGCGAAAACAAATAACATTGCTCAAAAAATTAGAAACACTTATAACCATTTGTTTACATTTTGACATTGATGTCTGCTGTCACACTATAGGAACAAAATACAGTTCAAACTTAAGGCGTTTCAGCGACAACTCTATATCCTGGTTGTGTTACTGCCAG
The DNA here is from genome assembly GCA_011762715.2 of Neuroterus valhalla. Lineage (NCBI taxonomy): Eukaryota > Metazoa > Arthropoda > Insecta > Hymenoptera > Cynipidae > Neuroterus > Neuroterus valhalla. The sequence continues at coordinate 3,912 of WSXT02054152.1, forward strand.
TGAAGGAGTAAGTTTGTCTCAACTCTCCCTTGAAGATCTTCATATCAATCTAGCGAAGCAACTAGCCCGTGCGAGACACAAGTTATTCATATCTGCCGCGTGTCCCACGACATGAATTTTTATCTCACTGCATGTAGTAAATGGTATAGGGGAAGGTATAAAAAATGTAAACATTCTGCAAGAAATGGATCAAAGGCCTTTACTGGATAAAAATGAATGTTCAATCGACTGATTGATACAAATTATTTGGAATGCAGGGCTAGGATTTCAGTCTTCAAATCTTATCAACTAAACTCTCTTCAACTTCAATGGAATGAGTCGTTGAAAACTTTATACAAAAATGTACAATATCTTGAAAGAAACAACACCCATTTCAAGTATACTTAATTTCGTTGCGTAGAATATTTTCATTACTTCGCTAAATTCCGAATTGGAATTTACAAAAACAAAAATGGATCTAACATAAGACATTTTTAATTTACAACTTTTTCAAAAGTAAAATTTTGCAAGCATTTATTTCATCCCTCTGCTGGTGTTATAAAAATGATCAAAATATATTTATTTATTTACATTTTTTCTTTCCCTCACGAGATAAGTTTTATACACATAATTGTAAAGTCTTCTTCAAACTATATTTACCATGCTCTCCCTGATTTCAATGGAATGAGTGGTTAATAAATTCATACAAAAATGTATAATATATGGAAAAGCCATACTTAAACTCAAGTAAAAATAATAAGGAAGCGGTGGAGTTGACCCTATTGGACAAAACCACATGCCTCTTCTATTTGCATCCCTTATATGATGGCTCAAGAAGCTAGATAGGATTATCCAACCATAATAAGCCACATTCCGTTGGTTGAAGACTTTTGAATATATCAAAAGGATGAGCCACACCATAATGGGTATCGTTGCGCAATGCAGATAGCCTCGCCTATGTAAATGCGCAGCATCCTAATAGTAAAAAACATAATCATTATTAATTATAATTAAGGCATAAACAGAACATTAGAAAGGAAATTCGGAAAATAAAAAGGGCTGCCACCAAGCCGGAATCCGAAATTTAATATCCAAAAATATATTTATATTTAATTTAAATTTGATTTAATTCAAAAATAGGCCCTATGCTTTTATACCCTCCACTCCTTCTCAACGATTATATTTAAAAAATAAAGTTTTCTTTTTCCCACGATAAAAAACACAGGCAAGATTTAATACAAATTCTGTTACAATAGTTTTCGTTAATTTCGGTTATTTTTGCAACTTTATTTTTTATCTTTTCTGGAATTGTTTTAACTTTAATAATTTGCTGTCAAATTCTCCACATGGTACTACAATTATATTTATTTTTAATGTATGTTCTCCAGAAGGAATGATTTCTAATTTGAAAATTTAAGAATTTGAGATTAGATAAAAAATTAGGAATTCGGAGATTATTACACTTCCCATTCAAGAGGATTCAAAATTCTATAATTTGGAATTAGAAAGCTTCCAATTAAACAGTTTGAAATTCTAATAAATTTGCACTGTTCGGAATTGAATAGTTTCAGATTAGATATTTCAAAATTTTAAACTAAAATAACTTTTAGTTGCAAAATTCCAAATTGAACGGATTTTGAATTGAATCAGTTCTAAACGAAAGCGTTGAAAAATCAATGATTTCGAAGTATATCTCTGATTTCAAAATGGAAAGGGTTTGAAAATGAACAATTTTGAAGAAGGTCTAATTTAAAATTATTACAGTTATGTAAATAAGACTCAAAAACGAACTATCTTCGGCTCGAAGCATTCAAAGTTATAAATAAATAATTTTATATAAAATATAAAAGTATAAAATGTGTAGTTTCAAATGTCCAAAAAACTACAATTTTAAATAGAAAGTAATTTGAATTTCATCATTTTGAAATGAAAATTTCAAAAATAAGTTTGCAATGAAAAATGTCAAAATTGAATGTTTTCATATTGGTTTTGGAATTAAAAAATTTTGAAATATTTCAGATTCCAAAGTTAGACATTCCTAAATTTCATATTAAATGTTTGAAAATTGTACATTATCTCTCTTCTAGTGAGTGCTTAGGAATTGAAAGCTAAATTAATTTTATTTTCAAAATTGAGGAACTAACTGAAAATGAAAATCATGTTCAATTGATAATAAATGACATTCTTATGAATCTGTTTCCAATACCCGAAATTGTAGAACGAATTGAAAACTCATATTCGACGATTTAATTTAGGTTCTCTTTTGTTTTCTCTACTTGATTAGTTCTACATATATTTCGGCTCAAAATAATTGAAATGAAAGAAAGCCCTAGACTGTTTTGACACCTGCTATTAGTTTGATGAGAAATAATCAAAATGTCGAGACATATTTATTGCACTTACAGTTACGGTTCGTTGATTCCGAGCATGAATTGAGTCTTCAACCATCCTAGGTTTTCATAGAAAAAAGTCAGAATGATTTTGAACATTATAAAAGTTGCATGATTTTGATTGTATTATCTGACTATATATATATTCTGAAAACAAATTTCACTAACAAAAAAAAGTTTTACCCAATAAATTAGATCAATTTCCAAAGAAACAGTTGAATTTGAACCAAGAAAGATGAGATTCCTGAGAATTGTGGTACTTTTGAACCGGACAGACAAATTTTCCACCAAGAAGTTAATTTTCTACCAAACGAATGAACTATCTACCAAAACAGTTGGAAATTTGACCATAAAAGATTAATCATCAACATCTCAGTGGAATTTTCAATCAAATTATATTAATTTTTAACCGAACAGTTGCACTTTTAACGAAGAATTTGTTTTTAACAAGACAGTTTCAATATCTACCGAAATAGTTGACATTTGCAACAAAAAAAGAGGTAAATTTTTATTTGAAACAGTTTGATTCATCTAACAATTCATTCAAAATTACAAATTGTCAATAATTAAGTCGGTTGTTTAACCAAGGAAGATAAATATTTAACCAGAAACGAATACTAAAATTTTCAACAAGAAAATTTATTTTAAACTATCAAGTGGTTAAATATACTAACAAAACAAGAAATTAATTTCCAAAAAATAAGGATTTTTTACGGAATAGTTAAATCCTGAATCAGGAAGTGTAGAAAATTTTAATATTTGGTTGAAAGGTTTCTTTTTTTGGTAGAAAATTCGTCTTCTAGGTTGAAATTTTGTTTGGAATTCAGTTATTAATTTTATCATTGGTTGAAATTCAATTCTTTTACTAAAAATTATACAGTTTAATGGAGGACCCAAATCTCAGAGTTGAAGCTTGAACTATTTTTGTGGAATATTCAACTATTTGTTGAAAAATGGATTTCTTTCTTGAAATTTCATCTAACTTGCTTGAAGATTTATATCCTTGGGTAGAAATTTATTTCCTTTTGTTAATAATTCAACCATTTAGTAGACAGTTTTCGTTTATGGATTCAAGATCAAACTATTTGGGTAGGAAATGTACCTTTTCGCTTGGAAGTTGAACTCATCTGCTGATTTACTTTTTTGTATGCAAAGTAGAACTGCTATGCTTAGAACTTTTTTTCATTAAAGATTCGAAATATAAGTTGAAATTTCATTTTCCTAGTTCGATAATCAGAATATTTTGTTTGAAATTCATTTTTTTTTTTTTTTTTGTTGAAAACTGATCATTTTAGTTGAAAATTCATCTATGTTACTGGAAATTGAACTATTTCCATAAAAAATTGTTTTCACATTACTTGAGTTTTTTGTTTAACTAAAAATTCAACTATTTCATTTCTTTTCAATATTTTTCTGGAAAATGCATGCAATTTATTGGAGATTCGTTCATGAATTGATTTTGTATCTCAGATGCCACTGCACTAATGTTAATTGATCTTAGGTTTATTTCGATTGTTTACGGATTGACAAAAAAGGAAGTCGTATAAGTAACAATTTTTTTACTCAATTTGTCAAGAAACGAGCGCAATGAAGAAAGAATGTTAGAATCGGCTCTTATTATTCTCTTTAAAATTCAGTTTAGATTAGAAATTAACCAAATTTGTGTTTGACTCTCCAAAAAGTATCATCTACTCAATATCGCTTTTTATCAATTTTATACGAATTCAAACGAGTTTCAATTATCATTTTCATTCAACTTTTTTCATCTTCAACAAGTTTTTTATACACTCAGAATCCTTTTGCATCAATTTATAAATTTTATTGAATTGCACAAGGAATTTTAGGAAAGGTCCAAAGTATCAACCATAGCGAATATATAATTTTTCAATTTATAATGCATAGCATAGAAGATAGATAATGATGCATAAAAAAGTGTAAATAAATCTGTCAAATTGTACGAGTTATACTCACGTGCAATTTCCAGCTTCCTGCCGCCAAAAAATGATCAACATCCACGAAGGACGCAATAAAAAAGCAGAGAATAACACTTGAAATGTTTTGCAGAATAGACTTTTTTGACAAAATTAAAATAAGCGACCACGTGAGACCGCTAACTGTAGCATGGGTAAAATTGTCGGAAAGAGCTCGGATAACCTCATTTTTCTCTTGTAGTAATCTGTCACCGATATAGGAAGCAATTCCTATTAAACTTGTGATTACCACCCGTAAAATTAGTGTTCGCTCGAGGATCATTTTGATATTTCGCTTTATTTACACATCAAAACATGTCATAATCCAAAGCCCAAGGTTTCAAAGATAAGGTTAGGTCGCATAAAGAATTCCAAGAATTGGATATTTGAATTCACTAAATTGTTATCACTTCCACGAAGAGTTTGTCTAATTTATTTTCGGCAAGGATTCGGACGTCTTTTCAGCTTAGTCCGTAAACAATCTGCATCCATCTTTCCTTTCCATAATCTGCCACAATCCTCATCATTTTTTGAGTAACTGTTTTGTTGAGGTTGTTTTGTCGAACGTCAGAAAATCGAAACGCGTCAATCGAGTGAGTCTCAAGATTTGTCATCAGGTGCAAAAAAAGTTGTTGTGATACGCAGATATTCAACTCATTAGGAGGAAACTCTCTTACATAATAGGATTACTTTAAAGGAAACGAAATGTCTAATTACAAGGTAACTTTTATGTCAATAATTTTAAGAAACGATCAACATTTGAACCTAACCTAAAAAGTTGTAAATTACAAATAATGCTTCCCTCATGATATTTATGTATCTCAAAATGTGAATATAATAGAGGGGTAATAGATGGTATTTTTAAGTTGATAAATTCTCTCATTCTTGGATGAAATAATATATAGTTGTATAGGTATTAAATCACAAATCTTTGGAATTCGAATTTTTCTATCTTCGTATATATAAAATCAATTAATATTGATTTTATATATCTTGCGAGAAGTTATTTGTTGTAAAATAGTTTTAATAAAAATAATAAATGTTATGACTCTCTTGATAATACAATCTCAAGCAGCGCTGCCGGGTGTCAACAAAATAAATCTTCAGCTCCAACAGATTTTCCTTAGATAATCTTCGGGTCAATTTGGAAAATTTCTTCAGTTCGTGAAACGCAATTTCTTGAATAATTAAGAAGGATTATAAAATATTGGAAATGTGTAGTAGCTGTTAAAATTCGAGTAACACATGATGAATCATACATTTTCTGACTGGAACTATTTTCCTCTAAACCCCCTTTTTTTACTAAATGAATAGAGCTCATTGAGAAAATTCGACCATTCCTCCCTGAGAGTAATTTCTTTTCTATTGAAAAGTCTTCTCTTATTTTTTTTTGGTTCCGATTTGATCTCTGTGTTAAAAATTATCCTGATTAGTTGTATATTCAATTTTTATTTTAATTTCGTTCCTTTTTTGTTGGAAATTAATGTTTTTTTTTTCTTGAAATTTAAGTATTCCATTAATTGTTGAAAGTTCATCGTTTCCAGTGAGAAGTTTAACAATTTGATTGAAAATTCATATCTGTTCATATTCATAATTGTTGAATACTCAGCTATTTCCTCAAAAAGTAATAATTTTTTAAATTCTAAAATTCAACTGCTTTGTGAAAAATTGTTCTTTTTCATTCAGAATTCATCTTTTTCATATCGATAATTTTACTCCATGGATTGAAAACCCAACTGTCTTCTAAAAAAAGCTTGAAAAAGCGTACTTGAAAGCTTGGCTTGAAAATTTTACGACTCGAATGAAAATTAGGCATCATTCGGTTGAAGTTTCATATTTTTATTTGAAAAATCAACTATTTGGTAGAAAATTGTAGAAAATTTGTTCTTTTTTGGTGAAAAGGGATCTTTTTAACTGAGAATTTAACTAATCCGTTAATGAATAATGTTTATCGTTTCTAATTTCCAAATGTAACAATTTGGTTGAAAATATTTGTATTTTGATGCAAATTTGTCTTTTTTGCTCTAGGAAATGGATTCCATTTTTTGTTGGAATTAATCGTTTTTAGTTAGAATCGGACAATTTCGTTTGAAGATTGGTCTGTTTTGTTGAAAATTTTCAATTGTTTTCTGAAAAATCGCCTTTTAGGCTTAAAAATTCAACAGTATGGTTAAAATTTGTTTTCTCTTTTGACTGAAGAATCTTTTCTGGTTGAAAAATCGACTTTTTTGTAGGATAATCATCTGTTTGGTTCGAAAATTCATCTCTTCAACTGTTCAACTGTTTTTTATATAAAATTGAAAATTCTCGTTGGTTGAAATATCAGCTATAATTTTTTCCATTAAGAATTAATTACTCTTGATTCAACATTCGAATACTTGGTTGAAAGTGGAACCTTTTTGTCGAAATTTTCTTTTCGAGATCTATCACTTTAGTTGAAAATTTAACTGCCATAATCAGAACTCATTATTTTGTCCAGAATGCAACTATTTTGTTAAAAATATTACTGTTCTGTTAAACATTTTGAACTGAAAATTCAAATGTCTCTTGAAATATTCTCAACGATTCGTTTGAAAATACAACTACTTTGTTCTAAATTTTATCATCTAGTTAAATATTCAACTTTTTTGTTGGAAATTCATCCCCTCTGCTTCAAAGTTCAATTAGTTGGTTGAAAATGCAACTGTATGATTGATAATTAATTTTTCGTGGTTTCTATTCAACAATCTTCTTGAAAATTCATCTTTTTGGTTAAGAATTCATGTTCTCGGATTTGAAAATTCAAGTATTTAGATGTAAATTCAAACTTTCTTGAAAATTTACCTTTTTTGTTTGATTTTTAACCCTCTAAAAAGTGAATCTTTAAGGCTTGAAAAGTTAACTTTATGGTCAAAAGCTAACTGTGTTTGTTCAAAATTCAAAGTTTTTTGTTTTGAAATTCATTTATTTGGTTGAAAAAACGTCTTTTTAAATAAAAATTCAAGTTTTCGAGTTCGAAGGACATTTTCTTTCTGAATGACTTTTCAGCTTGAAAACTCAACTATTTTGTTTGGTATTTATTACCTCTTCTGGAAAAAATGATTCTTTTCTGTTTGAGAATTTAACTTTTTTCATTGGAAATGTTATATATTTTGACTTGAAATCTAAAGCGTTTTATGTTGATTTCAATTTTGTTACTTGGGCATTAATTTTATTTGCAAAAATGTATTCTCTTATTTTTGTGGAAAATAAACGTATTTTTATGTTTCTTTTTAGATTTTTATCAAGTAGAATAGAAGAAAATAAATTTACCTGAAAAACCTTGCATATGAAATGAAAATTCTCGAAACATGAACGCTTCTTTGAACGCAAACGAAAATTAAAAGCTACAATTCAATTAGGAAAGAATCTTCAAGTTTCAAACAATTTTTTCCGAAATCGCAGAATATGTGAATTAAAATCAGTTTTATCATAAAAACAGAAATAAGACTTTATTTATTTCTAGCCCATCGACGCGAAACGAGAAGAATTTCGCAAGTATCTGGAACATGCAGGAGTCATGGACGCCCTCACGAAAGTACTCGTGTCACTTTATGAGGAAACCGAAAAACCAGAAGATGCTTTAGAGTATCCTTTTCAAAATTCATATTAATTATTATTTTCATAATTAGATAGAAATCCTATCTAACCTAGATAAGTTTACCAAGTAAACCTGTAATAAATGCAGGAAATATTACTTCTTACTTGAATCTAAATAACATTTCTTCTTATTTTACTTATTAGATGCTTTTTTTTTCATATTGCTTTATCATTGGAAAATCATTTATATTCGTAAATTAGGTTGCGCAGTAGGTATTTAAATTTTTCAAACGCTACTCCCTAATTGTGTTCCCTTTTGTGGAGAAATACTGTCATAAATTTTCTTTCAATTGAAAAAAATAATTGAGATGTTCGGTAGGTGGTTTTAGTTCTAAAAATGAATTTCATTGATCTGAATGCATCAATTTTGATAAAATTGAAAACTTTTGGCTTCCATCCCGACAAAAGGTTCACATTTTTTGTGGTAATTTATATAAATCGAAAAATAAGAACATTAATTTCCAGACTTAAAACGGCCTAGCGGAACTATTAATCCATTTTTTCAAAGAGAATTGATGGCATTTTTTCGCTTATAGGAACAAATATATGGGACATTTTTTTTACAAATCGTACAGATTTGGACGGAAGTTGACCGACCCATTTTTGATTCAGGTAACACTTTTTTTACGAGTTCTTTATCGAAAAAGAGAAGATACGTATTCGAGGATTTTTGTTTGTTTTGCAATTTTTTGAGGAGTAGGAGGGGTTGAAAAATTGAAAATTCGAGTGAAGACTTTTTTTTAAATGCATAACTCCTGTTCTTCTCTTAAATATAAATTATTATTTTTTTGGGTATCAGCTCAGGAGCGCATGAAACTCACCCAATATATATTTTAAATTAAATTATCTTATTTCTTAGACAAGATAACTTTATTAAAAATTGAATTAATAAATCAATAATAAGAAGGAAAAGAAAGACATCATTATTGAAAATGTAGATTACTTTATCAGGATTATTATATAGATTTCTTAATCAAGAGAGACGAGTTTGTTA